>OY101448.1:90444419-90489390 GCA_956483635.1 Panzeria rudis | reverse complement strand
AGCCAGTAGCTAATTGTTTATTAATATGATTATTTCGAACGTATTTGCTTTGTGAATCTAAATTGATTATTAGGCTAAGGGAATGAAGAAAAATAAACCGATGGCAACGCTGGGAAAGTGCACTTTAATATCAGCTTGAGAGTGAATTAATTCTCGTATTCAATTTTCACGAAAAAAGTTGTATATATAAGAATTAAAATCACATTCAACAGAGCCACCTGACAAGTGGTGATAGCAAAATACACGTGAGCACTGACGATGGAAGTGTAGCGGCTTCCGAAAGTGGCGCTACTCTGTTCTGCTGTGTACGTTGAAAAATTAAGTTGATGTTAATTTTTCCTTTGTTCCTTGGAATATTAATCATACCCAATTCTTTCTGAATATAACGTTACGAACCTTAGCCTAATAATCAATTTAGATTCACAAAGCAAATACGTTCGAAATAATCATATTAATAAACAATTAGCTACTGGCTTGAGCTTTTCACATATTTACATGTTCACATATACTTAAGTATAAAATCAAACCAAAAAAGTTTGTCTTGAGTAGAACAAAAATCAGAAAAATGGGAATGAAGAAAAATAAACCGATGGCAACGCTGGGAAAGTGCACTTTAATATCAGCTTGAGAGTGAATTAATTCTCGTATTCAATTTTCACGAAAAAAGTTGTATATATAAGAATTAAAATCACATTCAACAGAGCCACCTGACAAGTGGTGATAGCAAAATACACGTGAGCACTGACGATGGAAGTGTAGCGGCTTCCGAAAGTGGCGCTACTCTGTTCTGCTGTGTACGTTGAAAAATTAAGTTGATGTTAATTTTTCCTTTGTTCCTTGGAATATTAATCATACCCAATTCTTTCTGAATATAACGTTACGAACCTTAGCCTAATAATCAATTTAGATTCACAAAAATTGTTTCTTTTATTTACATATTTTCTAAATAAAAGCAGCACTAAAAATGTGTGCTTACAATGAAGAAAAGTTATCATAATAATATTTAAAAAATCCCGGGAATTCCCGCACATTTTTCCCGGGAAATCCCGAGTGAAAAACACTAGGTGTAACCTATACTCCGCGCGAGTAACATCGGGCTAAGACTGTCCATTATTTGTTAAAAACGAAAAACAAAAATACTGTTTTCCCCTCTTCATACAAAATGGCGTGTACGTAATGCTGGTGTTGATTTTCCACATTAAAGCGTAGTATGCAGTTCTGCCTGAATTTCAGGGTCGAAATTTTACATTTATTTCTACACGGAAAAATAGTTGTGTGGAGAAATTTGTTTTCATTCACGCAAATTCACTTAAATTTATTAACATTAACGTGCAAAACTTATTCACAACAATACACAAAAACAAAATATTAAAAATTCCGTGAGCAAACAATTGTCTGAATATTAATTTTTGTTTCAGTTAACGGAAAAAAATCTCCAGTAATTGATATCACATCCCTGTGTTAAGCAAAATGTGTGTTGATTTTTCTTTTTAGCTGTGTACCACCAAACGGAAAGTTAAAAATTTTTACAACCTGAATTTCAGTTTGTTTTTACACATACTTCGTATGGCAGCCTGAAATTCAGGCAGAACTGCATACTAAACTTTAAGAAACTATGAAGTATTTGAAAAACGAGATAATTTAAAAAACAATTTTCTGTGTACGCAGTCATGTATCAGAGAATGCCAATCAATACAAAAAAATTTGACTACTCTAGCACATATCGAGCATTTTTTATGCTTGTACATACATACCTATACGCATTCATTTTCATACTTGCGTACACCCCTCCGCACTTTATTTCATGCTTGTATGTATCGATACGCAATGCGATATACCAATGCCTTGCAACACGTTCTGTTTTTCAACTTTTTTTTGACAAGTGCTGCCAGAAAAATTAGTTTGTAGCTGTTTTTTCAAACTATTTTTACGCAACATTCAGTTAATTTGTTTTATCCATAATTCGAATAAAAAGCAACTGACGCTCGGGAAGTCGGCCTACTTTTTAATCAATATTAGGCTTAGCTATTATGTTATCAAGTTATTTAAATTTTTCGCAAAAATTCGCGCAAAATTGCAAACAAGCCGTAAAATGTATCCGTTGGTTAAGACAGTGTTTTCTAAGCACGTGACAAAATACATAAAAAACTCGAGTTGCACCCAAATCCCCTACCCCGAAACATCATTAACTTTAGAGGCCACACTCAGCTGAGAAGGAGGGACACTCTTGCACTCAGCCGGACACGAGAGACGTAGACAATCAAAGAACCAACAGCTCAAACAAATATTTTTGTCTGGCATTGGCTTGACTTGAAAATTAAAAATTTTTAGAGTTAAGATTTGATTACTTATTGTTAGTTCAATTTTATTGAAGATACAATACATAAATATAAACCGTTAAAAAAATATATGAACTTTGTTCTTACTATTTAAATTGAGTATTTTTCTATGACATTTTCAAATAATTTGATATATACTTTGAAAAAAAAAATGCTAGAAAATGCCAAATAAATGATCAAAAAATCCTAAAAATAATGCTATCTGCTAAATGAAAAGTTTGCAGCTAAATCAAAATAAAAAATGGTAAATTTAGCTGCAAAAAAAATATGCATTTAACTACACTCAAAAATAAATTTAATAAATCTCTAGAAAATTTACTAAATTTGAATTCAAAAAGGTTGTCGTATGGCGCCAAAGCCGCTTTTTCCAAGAATTTAGTAAAAATTTCCTTAATGTTAGGAAGTACATTTGATGCTGATTTTATTAAAATTATACTTGAAGGGAGTGAAATATTTACTGTAAGTTAGTTCATTATTTATCTGATATAAACTTTATTCTAGGAAAATTTTTACTTAATTTATAAAAATCTATAGATACATAATGAATTAGTTTATAGTAAGTATTTTGTTGTGTTTCAGTAAAATTTTACTAAAATTAAGTAAAATTTTTCTATAAAATGTGGACTTTGGTCAAAAATGTCTTGCATCTCTGATCTCAAATTTTGTAAATTTTCCAAAGTTGTTTTTGCATATGTCCTCAAATTAAGCAAATTTTTGCTAAGTGCAAGTTCAATATGTCCTTAATTCTAGTACTTATTTTTATTTAAATTCTATACCATTTGAGATTTATTTACATATAATATTATATTCATAATTAACTTATTATATTATATTCATAATTAAGTTATTATATTATATTCATAATTAACTTATTATATTATATTCATAATTAAAAAAATGCCCATCAGAGCGAGTAAAAAAAAAAACAAGTTTGTGAGTGTTGGATTACACTAGGCAACAGCCATTTTGTTATTTGGTTCTAGCATACTTTTTCTCATGGATTTGGACCTACTGAACACGAAAATGAATTTTAAAAATTTTTCTGTCGATTGGTTTGCGAGATACAAATTTTTTAATTTTTTTTTTTTAATTTTTGGAGGTACACTTACTATTTTGAGCATATCTTTAGTCTTCTTTGACCTATTTTATCCTACTACTACTCAAATTAAAGACAATTGAGCCGTCTACAACTTATTCTCAGAAAATTTTCAAATCGGGTTAGTAGTTTTGATGTTGGCGGCTTAAAAAGGTTAAAAAACTGGGTTTTTTTACTAAAAATGTGGCTGAAAAATTCATGTAAAAATTCATATAAAATATAAAACGCGATGTTAACAGCGATTTTAATTTTTTTACGTATAGCTGACATCAAAACTACTAACCCGATTTGAAAATTTTCTGAGAATAAGTTGTAGACGGCTCAATTGTCTTTAATTTGAGTAGTAGTAGGATAAAATAGGTCAAAGAAGACTAAAGATATGCTCAAAATAGTAAGTGTACCTCCAAAAATTAAAAAAAAAAAATTAAAAAATTTGTATCTCGCAAACCAATCGACAGAAAAATTTTTAAAATTCATTTTCGTGTTCAGTAGGTCCAAATCCATGAGAAAAAGTATGCTAGAAACAAATAACAGACAAAAGTTTGTTATTTGTGACCTAGTGTTATTAATCAGATAGGGAAATTTCGGCAAACTAAGTTGAAGAAGTCTTGTTTTCTATTTGCTGGCTAAAATTAGTTAAATAGCTGATGTTTCCTTGTAAAAAGCACCCACATTCATAAGTGGCAAAAGTGAACAAGAACGCTGATGAGACGGTGTAGCGGCCTGTCGAAATCAGTAGTACTGATCCGTTCTGCTAATCTGATTTCAATATTCCAACACTCTACTCTTAATAAAAATAATTTGAATTTACATTAATTCAAAAATATTGAACTAGAAAGCTGAAATAATAAAAAAATTTCAGTTCAAAAAATAAAAATTACGTCAAAATAATCAGCAATTTTTATTTAAACAACACAAAAAAGCCTCCATTTTGTTGTGCTGTAATCATTCATTCTACTACTTCTATATCAAATAATCGTCTTGAGATATTCCGCAACTATTGCAAACACGGTCACCTCTACACCTCGCACAAGTTCTGATAAGTCTACGAGAAGTAGGCTTTGAGCGTTTGTGAAATTTTTATAGAATCAAGGGAAGATGAGCCCCTGTTCATTCCAAGCTTTAATTCAGTAAAGAAGAGCGCAGATCTTCTTGTTTTCTGTCGTATTGACGACATATACCCAAATTTGAAAACGATCGTGCAGCAGTACTTTAGCTTTCAAATGAATTTTCCTCATTCGAAAGATTATTTTCTACCACAGGTCTTAATCAAACAGATTTCTGAAATCGTCCTTCTCCGGAAAATTTGAGATAATGTAGTTGGTTTTTTAAATAAAAATCGGTTCTTTTCTTGAGTATTGTTATCGTATCGGTCAAAAGGCGTATCAATGCTTCCCTAATAACAATGCATAGAAATATTTTTTAACAAAATATGTTTATGTTCAAAAAATATTTATTTGTAATGGGTTAACCTAATATGTAGCTGCATTTCACTGATGCTAATGCTAATTCATCAGTAGATCTTTATCAATAATATTTGAAAAGTTTTCAAAATTTGTTCCTACAAACCAAAAATTAAAACTTTCTAGTAGTTTTCGAATATTCAGCTTTTTGTTAGCTTGTCCAGCTTTTTTAACCCTAATGTCCAGCTTTTTGCGAATCTGGATCTGGCATCCCTATATTCAACAGAGTTTGACAAGTGGTGATAAGCAAAATACAGATGAGCACTGTCGACGGAAGTGTAGCGGCTTCCGAAAGTGGCGCTACTCTGTTCTGCTGTGTACGTTGATAAATTAAGTTGATGTTAAATTTTCCTTTGTTCCTTGGAATATTAGTCTGCCATGTTCTTTCTGAATATAACTTTAAGAAAATTATCCTAATAATCAATGTGGATTCACAAGCAAATACTTTCGAAATACTCATATTAATAAATCTATTTTGAATTTTATTATGCGTTAAAATATGGCAATGAACTTAAGCTCTGTTTAAGGAATAGGTCAATTTCTCTTAATTGTTACACAAACCTTTTTTGTATCTATTTTTAACTCATTTTAAGAAAATATTTATTAAGAACAATACTTAAGGCTTACAATTTCCCTTAATGTAAAATTTTGTGCTGAAGCGGACTCCAAGCAGTGCTGTTAAGCATTTTTTTCGAAAACTCGTGAAATTTTGGAAATAAAATCGTCAAGATTTTCAAAAAATGCCCTCAAAAAATCGTCACACTAAAAATCAACTATTTTATAGTGTTTCTCAGTGTTTTATAGAAACAAAACAATAATTTCTATAGAAAGTAACAATTCAACTGTTTTATTAAAAAATAAAAACTTAAGCACAAATTAAGACTATCTTACAATTTTTTTGCCAATTCAAAGCTAGATTATATAATACAGTATTTTGAATTTATAATGATTTTATACTTTGAGCAGCAGATTATTTAAACATTTTATATTTTCCAAAATATGCAAAGTTATAACAAAGTTAGAATATACCCGTATTGTAAGCTTTGTGACAAACGACAAAATTATAACAAATTACAATTTTTAATTTCTGAACAAGCTAAAAATTGTCATACCCCAACATACCAAATTGCTTGAGAAAAATATTATAATAAGCATACTAACATAAGCAGTAAGCTTGAGAAAGTACTGAAAATAGATTGAAAAAGGCTATCGTAACAATTGAAGACAATTCAGAACGGAACCCTCTTGAAAATATTATATGTGCATTAGGGATGCCAAACGGGAAGTCCCGGGATTTTTCGGGATTGGCAAATCCCGGGATTTGTGAAAATAAATCCTGGGATTTTTCGGGTTTTCTTGTATAACAATTTTTATGTAAAAAATATGTATTTATGCCATTTTTTTAATATTTAAAATTCCCAATAAATTTTTACATGTCTGTTTTAACAATTTAATGATTATTCGTGACGAACTCCTTATAAATTAAAAACAAGAGCAAATAAATTAGGTACATTCTTACGATTATTTTCATCAAGTCTTCTGCCAATATACAACTGGTAACTATTTTGAAAAGATAAAGCAGTAATATGAAAAGAAAAATAATAACATCCGTGGGTTGGTGCTAAAAGGGCCAATGTCAAAATATTCACTTGTGAGAAAAAAGCAATTAAAGTTTAAGTTTTCTATATGAGTTCATAGTAACATTGGCTAGCAAAACCCTTATGAAGCTGTTCTGGGTTACATTAGACATTGGCTGTTTCAGCAAAATAAAAGAGAGTAAGAACAGAAACCTAATGCAATGATTAACTCAAAACAGCAAAATATTGACATCGGCCCTTTTAGCACCATGTATTTGGAAAATTCATCATTTTGAAAAATTCAATCCTTCTTAACTATGTATATGTCGACGTTACTTTAACCCCACACCACAAAATGGCCCCTTCTGTACTCGTTATCGATAACATTTAGGTACTTACAATTCTTTAAGGTCTAGAAAATTCGAAGAGACTATTAAAAGTAGTAAATTTTTTTTCGGTTACGAGTAGACAAGTGCATATTTTTTGTTGTTGGGTTGATGTGAAGACGACAAATTCGACTTGAATTCGAAAAAAAAATATTCGAGTTTGTGTGTTATTTACATTGCAGTTCGAAAGTGTTTCTTTATATTTTTGTTCGGAGAAGGCTAACAAGCAAGTAAATATTACCGCCATTAGCGAGGATATACATAATGCAGACTTTTGACATAAAAACACTGTCAAAGTGCTCAATAATCTGATAATTAAACATAGTTATTTGAATTTGATTAGAATTTATTATAGATTTTATATTTTCCTTTTTCGACACATTTAAAATTCGTTGCTGATTAGGCGCAAATTAAAAAAAAATTAACAGATACATTTTAAAACGCAACCTAATATTGTAGGAATATTGTGACAATAAATTCGGTTCACACAATGCAAATACATGCTACAGTCGTCAATTATTCGAATTTAGTATGTCTTCAAAACTGATGAAATTTAAATAGAGTTAACATTTTCCTGTTAATTGAACTTTATTTGTTTATCGTTAAGCATTGTCTATATGCATTTCATTAGTGCTTTATCAAATCGCCAGTAGACTTCAACCACACTTTTGAACAGTTACAAAACCCTTATTTTATGTACAGACTTTCAAAAACCATTTGGGAATTTACGACAATCTGAGCAACAAATTCTTGAATGTTGTCCTATATTAAACACTTTTAACGACAATATGAGCGACAATGTCTTTCGTTTTACCCTCTATCCAACTTATTTGAGGTCAATATGATCTACAATGTCTTAAAGTTTGTATTCACTAACATTGTGGAGGACAATATGTCTTAATTGCTGTTCTCAATCCAATATTTTCGAGGACAGTAGGAGCGAAAATGTCTTACATTTTGTCTTCATTATCCTACATAGTCATTGACGATATAATAGGCGACATTGTCGCATTTTTAATCATTGGCGAAAATGTCGCCCACGTAGTCACACCAGTATCTGAGTGACATTGTGGCTCATTGAATCGCACACGATTTTCGCGACACTTGTTTGAAAACTTCCTTGATGATTTGTTTCGTCTGTCCGACATTTGCCGTCGAGGATTTAACATTGTTGTGCACCCGTCATTGATGATGTCTTCTTAAAGACGTGGCCAACTGGGTATTTAGACGCGAGGCACACACACAAACACAGAATGTGATAGTGTGTGTGGGCACCACTGCTTCATATTTATAAATATGTCTGTAAAGGTATATTCTCTACATAAAAACTTTTATAATGCATAAATAAAATAAAAATTTGTTATTAAAGTATTGTCTATTAAAAAGAAATTGGATTTTACCAAAAATCGTTGGATCCCGGGATTTGCTAAATCCCGAATCCCGGGATTTTTAAAAATTAATCCCGGTTGGCTTCCCTAATGTGCATGCTTACTATAAGCTTATTTCTGCAATTGTAGAATAAGCTTACGAAAATAATATTATATTAACTTTTGTATATAAAAGCTTATTTTCTTAATATTTTTATAAGCTTTTTTACATAATTGTGAAAAAAACTTCACAATTATTGACATTCTACAAGTTCATTCGATTTTTTTATTTTTAACATATTTCTGCTTTTTATGTTGTAATTTACAAAATTCCACGTCCACTCACTTCGAAATTTAAAACCAAATGTAATCGTATTGAAAAACATAAGTCATTTTCAATTGTTATATTGTGCTCTTGAATATATGTATGTCGTTTAAAATCATACTTTAGAAACAGTTGTGTATAATAATAGTTTTTCAAGCATTATTAAAAACTGCTTGTGAATTCACATTTTATAAACATTATTATAAGCGAAGTTAAGAAAAGCTTAAACCTACTATTTATATAAGCTTATTCTCAAGTTGTATTGCCTTTTGATTACTGTATGGTATGTTGGGATGCTATAATTTTTATTTTGATATAAGGCTTAGGATACGGCTGTTAATGTCGATTATACTCATATAAATACATACACATTTCAGTAAATTTTTTGCAACAATAAACTTTGTTTTTTAATTTTAGAGTTTTACTTCATATGTATATCAAAGCTAAAACAAATTATGTATATATTTTTTTATCAGATCTAACTTTTTATATGAAATATTAAGAAAAAGTAGTAATCTCAACAAATCGTCAAAGTATATGGGATACTGAACAAAAAATCGTCAATCGTCATTTTGATAAATTTGATGTAAAAAAATCGTCAAAATGACGAAAAATCGTCACGTTTAACAGCACTGATTTCAAGGTCTGAAAATTTTGCTATTTTAAATCCGTGCAATTTTATTATTTTATGTTTATGTGTTTGCTTACGTATTTACATGTCCAACTGCATTAAAGGGAACAGTTTCATTGCTTCGGTATTCATTACATTTGTATACATGTGAATTTATCTTGCCATAGACATTTTTATGAAAGAGCACGGTAGTGCACCAGGCCAAGTTCAGGCCTTGTGCTCTACCAGGCCAGAAACTTTTCGCGCTGTATTTACACTCGCCCCGTCACCTCTTTGCATCTCTTAATCATAAAATAACTTTCAATTAAAATTTTTAAGACCCCACAAAGAAAATAGATGATAACCTCAAAGCGGCTATACCATTTTTTTTTCAAACATAGGTTAGAACATTTTGGATCAAGTCACCTTTCAAACAAAATTTGCTAAACTAAAATCGATCTAGCCGTTTTGGGCACTAAATCAAAATCGGTCCAGCCGTTTGGTCTGTACGTGGACTCGTACAGATACACAGCCACACACTAAAAACTTATAACACCCCTTTCTTTGGTCGGGGGTTAATAGTGAAATTTGAAACATAATGACAATTCATACAAGTACCGTCATAGGTAAAGTTTGAAAGTCTTACCATAAAAGCTTTCCGATATATTATGCTGTAAAAATTAAGTACATATTTTAGCACATTTTCACTGCTACCAACAGATAGTTTTGGACTATACAGAAAGAAAAGCGCCGTACTAAATTCAAATATTTTCTACTTACTATGGGCATTCTTAAATTGTGTACAAAAATTCTTATTTTATGCACTACTATTACACTGATAGAAAAAGCGTCATAACCCTGATGTAATCTGACATCAATGCTATGTCAAGTGTCTTAATTTTTGACCCCATGACACTTAACATCATGGTGATGTCAACCTTTACATCAGCTGGTCATCAATACCAATAATGACAAATCTATCATCAATGCAATGACACACCAACATCAGAGAAAGAACGCATTGACATAAATTTTATGTCAAAATGTCATCAATATAATGTCGCTGATAGAAACCCCGTCATAACGCTGATGTAATATGACATCAATACTATGTCAAGTGTCTTCATTTTTGACCCAATGACACTTTACATCATTGTGATGTCAACTTTTACATCACCTGTCATTAATCATCTTTGATAAACTATAATTGATATTATGGCGAAATAAATAAAAACTACAACATAATTATGTTCTTATTACAATAAAAATTGATTTGATTCATATAATATTTCTTACAACAAATTTTCACTTTTATTATATTACTTATTATTTTTTCCATCCACTTTTGCTTTGCTATTTATTAAGTTGATATACTTACACTTTTTTTCTCCACAAGTAGTGGGAAGGCAAAAGCAAATAACAATAAAAATACAAAGTAACTTTAAAAACAAACAAAAAGAAAAAAGTGTACTCAAATCAACTTATAACAAATAATTAAAAATATGTATGTATATATTTATAAATTTAACTCACAAGAACGCCACGCGGTACTATTTAATTAACTTTAAAAACACAACTGATCTAGAAAAAACAAACAGAGTAGTTTTCTGCCACAACTTCTTTTATGTCATTTGTGTCAAGAGTATGTTTTTGTTGTTTTTCCGCACTTTACTCTCTTCGCGCTCATTCTATTGATATTGATGACACATGTGATGACTATGTGACATCAATATGATGAAAAGGTGTCATACTATCGCTTGTTTCCACATTATTCTTGTGTATGTATGCTGTACCGGCATAGTTTTTAAAAGGTCTTGCGTATGTTATCTGTCATAGTAATGATGATAAGTGTACATCAATGCAATGTCATGTTTTTTAACTTTTTAAAAATGCGTTTAAACACAAAAATTAAAAATAAAACAATAACAGTTGTTTTAAAATACAAACGACAAACATTATAACATTGTTTACTTATTTCTCTTATACATATTTTACAATTTAATAATATATAATAAGTGACATCGTATTGATGTCATTCCAATCATAGCATTGATGACACTTAAACTATGACAAAATTCTGTAATGACGTTTGTCATCAGATTGATGTCAGTTTTCGTTCTATTGATGAAATTTGTCATAGCATTGATGTCAGAATTCTGATGATAGGGCGTCATCAATGCGATGATACATTTTTCTATGAGTGCAGTATAAACTTTTTACACAGTCGTAGTGTGCTGGTATTTGTTTGCTTGTTGATAGCTTCAGTCGCATCCCAGCGCCAAACTTTTGTATGCATTCATTTATAAGTCCTTCTGTAAAATCTTCCTAGACATTTTTTTAGATCCAGTACTCATGCTTGCTTGCCTTCTCAGGAAGGCCTACCTATTCCCTTATACATAGGTTGTTTTTTATACATACGTATGTATACATAAGTACATTTTGTGCACGTATTTTATATAGTTTGTAGCAACTAAAGTGATAAACCATTACAAAAAAATCACATTCCAAAGACAATACAACAAATACAAAAACCTTAAATAAAAATACAAAAACTGAAAAGAATAAGGCCTTCTACCAGGCCTGTTGGAGAAGGGAACGCAGAAGGCCTTGGATGGCTAGGACATCGTATGCAAAAAATGTATGAGTATGGAATGGGGTAATAAGGCCTTGTGTCTGCCAAATAAGGCTTCCAGAAGGACTGCTTACTACTTC
This sequence comes from Panzeria rudis, assembly GCA_956483635.1. Lineage (NCBI taxonomy): Eukaryota > Metazoa > Arthropoda > Insecta > Diptera > Tachinidae > Panzeria > Panzeria rudis. The sequence goes on along the minus strand of OY101448.1, from coordinate 90,477,515 downwards.
TTTTCGCCGCTGGGATGTTGTGCTTATGTTGTTGTCTTGTGGTTGGTTATTCTGTTTGTACGTTCAGTGCCGACTAATAGCCTACAAACGTCGTATTACATGCTGCTGGTTTATACTGGATTTTGCATTGTGGAAATAGCACATAAATTTATATAAGCCGTAAAAATATAAATTTTCAAGTCTGTTCTGTTCCAGGATTATACAAGTAAAAGTTAGCCTGATTCGGGCTTGATTCAAGTACGCGGCGGGATTGATTATAAAGTACGCAGTTAGAAGTGTCAAGTACGCGGCGGATTGATTCAACTATACAGCGGGCTTGAATCTACATGTAATACGATGTTTGTCAGCTACTTGTCGGCTATGACCGAGCAATGAAAATAACCAACTACAAGAGCACAACAATGATTTGCGGTTATCATCAAGCAAACAAACACCAACACAGTACCAGTACGACTGTGTATAAAGTTTATAAATATATTCGTACTTAAAATAAGAATTTTGTTTACATGAATAAAGGATAAGCAGACTAATAAAATTAGGTATTTTGCACTTCAATATTCCGACTTGAATCAATCTTTCTGTACTTGATCTCAGAAAAACCGGGATTACCGTACTTTTGACACCGCTTGGGATTAATTTAAGTACGGATGGATTGATTTTTCTTTTCAGTGTACATGGACTGCTGAAATAGACTAGTTACAACACGGACCTATGTAAAGCAGTCATGGATCATGTCATTTGCAAAAAAGACCTGCTAGTGAACCGACAAGTGATTGCGTTTTAACGACTGCAATCGTTAAACCACGTAAGCATTCCATCAAGTAGTTACATAGAGTAGTTTTGAGACTACTCCGATGTAGTGCAAAGCTGAATTATACATATGGTCCACCCCTAGGACATCGTAATTTAAATTGACCATGTTTTCGTCATACATTTCGGTTACCTGTGGACTAGTCCTATTCCTCTATGGAATATACTTTATTTGTGTGTATGGACTAGTAACGTTATCTGCGGGGTACTTCGTCTCTACGTACACTATTTGCAAATAAGTTAACTCATAGTTTATACGTCATACTAAAAATACAAAAGCTTCGTAGCACTTCTATAGAAAGCTTCTGTATGTTCACAAAAAAGAAAAAAATGGTTGAAATGGATAAAATAATAAGTAATTATTTCTTTTAATTGCCAAGATTTTCTTCTAGCAATGTTTTTTGTGCAATATTTATCTAATTATTGTTTTTTATTGGCAAACATTTGTAAGCCTGGCAACCTCAAACATTTTACACGTAAATAGTGCATTATTCGTGAATAGTTTTCGGGAGTTAAGGTCTAGTTAGAAAAAACGTACCGCGTAACTTTAGAATTTTAGGTGAAAACGTATCACCGCAAGCGATTCAGTCAGCTCTTATAATTTTGTTGTAATGCCTTTGACACTAGTTTGACATTTGCTACGTAAAAATCTATTTCCTGTAGATTTTTTACGTGAAAAATAAATAAAAATAATGACAAGAACAAAATTTTTTATTCGTTAGCATTCGTATTGTATATACACTTACTGTCCCATTATCTTATATATAAATAGGGCACACAATTTTTTTTTGTACAATTTAAGTATCTTATTGCCCACCAATATTGATGAAAAACGTATTGTTTAAAAGGTATTTTTCTCTAAGAGGCGATTCACATGTTAAAGATTTGTTACGGATTAGATACTGAAAATTTTTTAAAAAACGTTACGTGGTGGGGGGGATAAAAGCTCCGAAAATATCGTTACGTAATATGTGAATAGGCCCTAAATATGCAAAATGTGTTTTTTCCACAAAAAACAGGTTACAAAACCGGTTACAAACAAGACTGGTTAGGGATCAAGTGGTTGAATTTAGTATTACTGAACTCATTAGAAATATTTGAGATTTCCGGAATTGCTTATATGATTAACGAAAATGGTATCCAATTTACGAATAACACTGTACAACAAAATCCAACATTTTGGAATAACAAGGCTTTAACGACTAATTTAAAATGTGTTTAACCCTCGTCAGGCATAAGGGGTACAATTGTAACTTTTTCATTTTATAAGATATCTGAAATTTCGTGACATCTTAAATGTAACAATAATATTTAGTTTTCAAGTATTAAAAATAAAAAATTTTACGGCCTTCCCCAAATTGTAGGGCTTTGTTTTCTAAACATCTTCAAAAAGCGGTATGGGTACAAATGTACCCCTGTATATTTTGTATGAAAAATAAACAAGAAAATATGGTTACAAAATTTAAACATTTAAATTTTTATTAAAATGAAATGAAACTAAATAAAAAATGTACGTAAGAGAATATAAAAAAGGGTTTTTTTTTTGGAATACATAAAGTAAGTTTATTCAGTCTTTGCAGAAACACAGGTTGTTTCCTTTATGAAGTGTTCACCGCACACAGGTTTCATGCAAAAATTTTTAACAATATATATATAAAAAAACAAAAATATAAGTAATTGCTTACTATATATTTAGAAAGAAAGTCATCAATAATTTGCAGGCTTGGGGAGTAATGATTACATATTCACTTCAATTACATACAAGTAATTTGTAATTGCCTTGGTGCAATTACAAATTACTTGTACTTGTAATTGGACTACTACCAAATACAATTACTTCTGATTGTAACTGCTGTAGCATCAATTACAACTATAAATAATTGTAATTGTAGGATGCCTATTACAAATTACTTGTAATTGTTAATGCAATCATACCAATTGAAATTACATGTAATTTGTGTTGGCATGATTGCAATTACAATTACAAAGAAAATTGAATTTAATTACAATATATTCAATTATATTTTAAAATTTTTGGAAGACTTTTTTATAGCCAAAATGACGAAAAATTTCTACAGATTGTGAGAATAAGAAACAATCCCTTAAATTTCTTATACTCACAAGCGGCAAAAAATGGTAAAACATCACTTTTACTCTCAAAATACGCGAAAAATTGCCGAATTTCAAACAAGCCGTAAAATTTATTAAACATCGCTAAAATTGTAAGGAATGCAAAAATCTCAGAAAAAATCGCGAAAATGATGAAAATTCGCAAAAACTTAACATTAAAAACATAGAAAAGAAAACATAGAAATAGCGAAAATTCGCGAAAAACAGCAAAATTGCAAACATGCCTTAAAATTGCTTAAAAATATCTAAAATTGTAAGGAATGAAAAAAGCTCGGAAAAAATCGCGGAAATGTAGAAAATTCGCAAAAACTTGGTAAGATTAAAAAGATATCAATGTCTGATATTGATTAAAAAATTGGTAAAACTGTTAATAAACCAAATACTGCAAAAAAAAAAAACACTTTTATCGCGAATATTGCGAATTTGCGTCATATGCGCGATTTTTTCTGAGATTTTTGCATTCCTTACAATTTTAGCTATTTTTAAGCGATTTTAAGGCTTTTTTGCAGCTTTGGAATTTTTCGCACATTTCTCGCTATTTTCGCGATAAGTGATTTTTTAGCCGGTTCTTGGCTTTATTACAGTTTCATCGATTTTTAATCACTATAAGACTTTTCTATGTTTTTAATGTTAACAAGTTTTTTAAAATTATTGTAATGTTCGCGATTTTTTCATAGTTTTTTGCATTCCATACAATTTTAGCTATTTTAAATCAATTTTGAGCTTGTTTGCAATTTTTTAATTTTTCGGGAATTTTCGCTATTTTGCGATAATAGTGATTTTTTTTACCAGTTCTTGGATTTTTTTTACAGTTTTACCGATTTTTAGTTCATATAAAACTTTATATGATGTTAGCAAGTTCTTGCGAATTTTCGTCATTTGCGTGATTTTTGCCGAGTTTTTTGCATTCCGTATAATATTAGCTATTTTTAAACAATTTTAGGGCCATTTGCCATGTTTACATTTTTCGCGAATTTTCGCGATTTTTGCGACAAATGTGTATTAAACGATGTTTAATTAATTTAGTGGGCTGTTCAAAATTTTTCGCAAAAATGTTTCATTTTTGCGATGTAAGTAATTTTTCTACTTTTTATCTTGCTTTAGAGCTCTAGATATTCCCAGTTAATTTTAGAGATATTAAAAATAAATAAATAATAGATTTATATGTAATAAAATACATTTATAGTAATTTTTATTGTTAAAGTGATTATTACCCCTTTATGAGCAATTAATATTACTTTTGCCCAAATACATGTAATTGTAGTTGATAATCTTCAACTACAATTAAAATAGTTTTTAGTTGCTATATATCAACTACCCATTACATGTAATTGTTCATGCCTCAATTACAATTACATGTCAGACAATTACACATTACAAGTAATTGTAATTGTAGTGTACCAATTACAAACTACATGTAATGTATATTTGAACATGTAATTAACTACAAAATGTAATCATTACCAGCCAAGCCTGATAATTTAATATATAAACTTATATATCCAAAAATAATTATATGAAGTTACAATTGTATTCATACCGCCTTTTAGCGTTGTAAAATTGTTCCGCCTGACGACGGTTAAGGTTTAGGTTCGCCATTATTCACTATTAGTTCTAAAATATCTCACAAAACTGGACTTGAAGAGGATAGGAGGATCAGAATCTCTCCATTCTACCCTGTAATTCTTATGAAGAAGACGTCGAGGGATAGCTAAGACCGCATAATACATTTAAATATTCAGATCAGATTATTTTCTGTCCCAATGACGCAGTGATGCCAGAAGATTTTTTTACGCCATAAAAAGAAGTCTTGAGATAGAATCTATTATTTTTTCAGTTTTAGCCACTCATTCTCTCAACCATGTTGCCGTGTTTGAATAAAATGTCTTACAATTTTTTTTATGAAATATAAGCACAAAAGAAAATAAACAATAATATGAGAGAATTTTGAAGCTACTGCCGTCGATTTAGTTTTGGGCCTGTTTATTTGGCAGCGTTTTGCCCGAAGTTGCAGACTTAGTTCTGTTTCATCATTAACACTTATTATTGTCACACGGCTTCTTTAAATTTATTAAATAAATTTACATATGTCAGCTGAAAGTTAGCTCAATAAAAGAATAAAGTAGTGTAGAGAATTGTCATTTGCTAATTTATAAAGTATAATTATTATTTATGTATATAAAAATGTATCGTGGCGTTTTTTAGTAGGTAAAAAATCTAAAAAATCTTTTGAAAGTCTGTACATAAGAAAATGGGCTTGTAACTTTTCAAATGCATGTTTGAAGTCTACCGATGATTTGGTATAGCACCAATAAAATGCATATAGACTATGTTACACCAGGAAATAAGTTGCATCTAATAAATTATAATTTTAATATAAGTAACCTGTTTGAATTGAATTTTGGGTTTCGATGTTTACGTACTAATTTTTGTGTTTTTATATATGTACATATGACCATAGGTATATGTATAGCAACTTTATTATAATTAGCACTCATGAATTATATTTATATTACACATAAAAAAATTTTTGCAGATTTTTTTTAAATGAAGATTTTTTTTCGAAGAATGAAGATTTTTCCCCAAAAATTTTCTGGCACCACTGCAATGACGCCATTGCTAAAAAAAAGGCACACATACTGCTTTTCTGCAGAAACACCCATGGTCTTGGCACTGCACTATATATAGGGTACCCATTAATTCAACCAAGTTTGAAAACAGTCGGGCAGCAGTACATACATAAGTTAAAAACATTATTTCTTAGTTGGGCCCTGGGCAGGGGCCCGTGTGTCCTTATGGTAAAGCCAGTAGTGGGTATTGTACCTATCAGGAATTAGATAATCATTTTATCTAAGTACTTTTATCGCCATAAAATAGGAACTTGGCCTTGTTTTAACATTTGTGCGGATTTTTATTACGTTATACTTAGAGAATAAACAAATTTGTTTAACTTTACTTTTCTAACTGCTTCACCTTGTTGAACTTTTTTTATGGTTTTACGACTCCGAAGACTCCGCTATAATCTCAGCAAGATACCGCTCTGTAACTGTAGTCTTAAAGTGTTGGCGTAAATTTAATCCCCACGTGTCAAGTGCATTTGATGTTCTTTAGCGATATGTAACATCTTCTGTAAGTCTTAAGTAGCGACTATACACAACAATCCTCTCAACAAATAGGTGACAAACAACTGCTTCAGTTCGTTCAGCCCACTTGTTATGTTTTTGCAACATAACAGCCGAATAGACAGACTGATGGTAGCAGACATTTTGCCGTTAGTTGTTGTCAACAACAGCATGCTCATCATTATTATTGTTATTGTACTACAGAAAAGCGAAGCGCAAGTTGTTGCATAAAATATGTTTTATTATTTTTGTTGCTTTTGAATACAACAAGGAATTGTTTTGTTATTTCAATGATTTTCGTAACTAAAGCTCGTGCTTCCGCGTTAAGAGTCAAGAGTTATTTGTACATTATTTTATGCAAACTTAGCTTTCTTCATTTTTTTCATAAGTATAACTCCAGCTTTTTAAGTGCATTTAATTTACTGCTATAAATACATATGTACATATCGACGTAGTTGCGTAAAATGGGCCAATCTGCTGTGTAAAATTGTGAGAGATCGGCCCTTTATGCGCAACTACGTCGATATACTCTACACAGAAAAGTTGTTAGAAAACTTGTATGTATGCCTTTTTAATCTCCGACCAAAAATGAGGGGTGTTATAAGTTTGTAGAGTGTATCTGTGTGTATGTGCATCTACTCAGTTGGCGACGTATTTAAGGCATCATCAATGATGGCTGTACAGCAATATTAAATCCTCGACGGCAAATGTCGCACATCCGGAACAATCATCAACGAAGTTTTCGAACAAGTGCCGCGGAAATCGTGTACGAGTCAATGAGCGACAATGTCGCTCAGATTGTCGCTCACATTATACTATTGCTATTGCTACCCTATACTGCAAAACGGATAATTCTATTTATTTTTAACAGTATTTTGCGCCTCAAATGCTATCCCGCAGAATAGAAGGTTTCGCTGATTACCATGATACCTAAGCCATGCACAGATCATACGAAGGTGGTATCTTATAGGCCCATAAGCATATTGTCTAACATGTCAAAACTACTTGAAAAGCTACTTATGAGTAAGCTAACACCCATACTAAATCGTACTGAATGCATTCCAGACCACCAATTCGGTTTTAGGAGACAACATAGCACGATTGAACAAACAAATAGACTCGTGAACGTGGTTAGAAAAACCTTCGAAGAAAAGAAATATTATTAATATGAAATAATCATATATAATCAACGTATTTACTTTGTGAATCCAAATTGTTTATAAGCCTAAGGTTCGTAGCATTATATTCAGAAAGAATTGGGCATGATTAATATTCCAAGGAAAAAGCGAATAATTAACATCGATTTAATTTTTCAACGTATACAGCAGAACAGAGTATCGCCACTTTCGGAAGCCGCTACACTTCCATCGTCAGTGCTTACGTGTATTTGCTTATCACCACTTGTCAGATGGCTCTGTTGAATGTGATTTTAGTTCTTATATATAAAACTTTTTCGTGAAAATTGAATACGAGAATTAATTCACTCTCAATCTGATACTAAATTGCTCTTTCCCAGTAGTAGAGTCGAACAAAAAATCAGAAAAATGGCAATGAAAAAAAATAAACCGATGGCAACGCTGGGAAATTGCACGTATTAGACTTTTGTTTGGAACATTTTATATAATTTTAAAGGTAGAGACCTGTAAATTAAGATTTTTTATTTGTTTTTAGAGTTTCGCAAAATGTGTGGTCACTTAAGGAAAAATATCAAAAACTAAGTCAAATTTAAGGGTTTTCGTTAATTTTTTAAATCTTTGACCCGCAATATCTTAAAAACTACTTGAGATACCGCTATGAAATTTTCAGCATTTTAAGATGGTATAGTTACTAGTAAAAACAGTAAGAAGCTTGGACCAAATACAATTCGAAGTAAGTTTGTTTTAGTAATAACAAAAAGACATATGAAAATCTGACTTTTTTCGGTATTTTTCCTCTCCTGACTATACTAGTAGCGGGGCCCATTATCGCCCCAAATGGAAAGTTGCTATTAAATATAGCTTAAAAACTCCGGCTGCGAACTTAAGATCGCAACTTTGCAATTTTTGTACCACTCATGCAAACATGAAAAATATTTTTAAAAATTATCATATTCTAGGGGTTACTGTGGGCGAACTATTATAGATAGAGCTTAGCTTTTTAGCCTGTTAGCTTGGTTTTTTTTTGTCCTCTATCCAAACCATGTTAGCATGGTTAAGGTCTTTGAAGAAACTTATTTTTTATAATCAAAATACTGATAGTAACTTTTTGAAAAAAAAAATTACAAAAAATCAACTTTTTTTAAGTGTAAAATTGAAACTGCTGCCATTTCTCTTTCCATCAAGATAAATTTTTGTTGAATTGTGCAGCTTATTATTAAATTTTTGGTATAATTTTGCGACTTAAGACAACTTCACAGTTTAAAAAATACCAGAATAAGATCGCCAAATTTGCAAAAATATTTTTTTTTGCAAGGCCTGTAACTTTTGAACTATCGGAGAGAAATACAAACCGTAAGTGAGGCAAATGTAAGCCTTTGATAGCAGATTCCAAAACGGGAAAGGGTTTGGAAATCGGACAAGAAATGCAATTTTGGCGATTTTTTTAAAGTTTGACATACTCGAGGTTACCAATTTTAGGAACCCCTGCAGCCTCTCTCGAAGGAGCAAGCACCCCAAACTCTTCAAACTTAAGACGGACAACACCTCAGCTATAACCATGTAGAATTTTATGTCACTGGCTTCAGCAGTGAATTATTTCCATTTTTTGCCACAAAGCACTGTGCATTGGCTGGACTTAAAAATTAAAATTTTAGAGCTAAGATTTGATTACTTATTGTTAGTTCATTTTTATTGAAGATACAATAAATAAATATAGCCGAAAAAAACTGATCATTTTGTAAATGATATTAATGTATTTACTTCAATAAAACACTTAAATGTTTCCCGTTACATCGTACTTCCCAAAGCTGACGCTGGAATCGAAGTTTCATAAATTGGTTATATTCATGGGAGAAGTGATACGGATTAGCCAATTAAATTATTAAAGGTTTTAGACAGTTCAGACTTCCGTGAAAATTTACTAGCTGTCAAGAAAATGGTTGGTGCTGCTTTATAGGTAACATTTGAAAAATCTAAAGCTCTTATTCAAATAAAAGATAAGGTAGTAGAAATCTAATGCTTATGTATCAAAATCTGAAGAATATACTTTATGGCACAAACGACTAGGCCATATCGGACATGATAGCATTAAGAATTTAGACAAATTCGATATGGTTACTGGATTTCCAAAGGTGGAAAATTATAGTTTTTGTGATCTTTGTTTCAAAAGTAAACAATGTCGGCAACCTTTTTTCCGGAATATGTATTCGAGTTTCAAGAACATTGGAACGAATACATTCTGACGTTTGTGGACCAATCAGTTCAATGGAATCCAGTTTCATGGAATGGTTGTCGATATTTCGTTTCATTTATTGATTACCACGAATTTTGCAGTGATAAACGCAGTTAAAAACAAAAGCGATATCTTCAATAAATTTAAAGAATTTGAAGCCTTTTCCACTGCTGAAATTGGTAATAAAATGTCAAAATTGACAATAGACCAAAGCACAGAATATAAATCAAAAGAAATGCTAACCCTTTGTAAAAATATGGGTTAGAGGACTGCACGAATATACTCGACAGTACTCGTATGTATGTTTTTGTGTGTATGCATGTGTTTTCTTGAATATATGTGTATATATATGTATGTTTATATGTATATTTGGTCGTGGCTATGTATGTACACACACATACATGCATGTATACATAAGTATATACATAAGAACATACATCTATGCATACACGAAATTCATACGAGTACATTCTACGAATACATTTGAGTACAGTTTGCAGCCCTCTAATATGGGTATTCAAATACAAGAAACCATGGCGTACACTCCTCAGCAGAACTGAGTATCCGAGACATTTAATCTTATTGCTATTGAGAAAGTTCGTGCAATGTTAATAGAATGCAATGCACCCAATTTCTTATGGCCTGAGGCTGCATACACTGCTACATATATATTAAATAGAAGTTGTACTAAAGCTCTATTATGCCGAGAATCCTGCGGAATTAAAATCAATGGTTGTCAAGCCTATGCCAAATCAAAAGAGACTTAAACTAGAGGCAAAAAGTAAAAGTTATGTTTTTCTTGGCTACTGTCCAAATGGATACAGACTTTGGGATAGAGAAAATAAATGTATTGTTCTTTCGCGAGATGTTAAATTCAATGAGAGTTTTTATCCCAACGAGAATATAAAAGGTAATCCAAACGATATTTTACACTTCGACGATCAAAAGAAGGGGAAACGTGTAGTCATCGAGTTGCAAGATGAACAAGAGAGAACAATGCATATGAACTTTCAACTGAAGCTGCGTGTGAAACTATTCGAATGTTTTTGATAACGACAAATTAGAAACCCAAAAATAAAATGTTACAAATGGAAATCCATCACGTTTCAAATCCAGGTTGGTAGCAAAGGGATTTTTACAAAATTGATTATGACGAGACATATTCACCAGTTGCAAAATTGGCTTCAATAAAAATAGCTTTGGCCTTTGGAATTCACAAAGGCTACTGTTTTCACCAAATGGATATTAAGACAGCTTTCTTGTATAGCGATCTTAAAGAATATATATACATATATATATATATATATATATATATATATATATATATATATATATATATATATATATATATATATATATATATATATATATATATATATATATATATATATATATATATATATATATATATATATATATATATATATATATATATATATATATATATATATATATATATATATATATATATATATATATATATATATATATATATATATATATATATATATATATATATATATATATATATATATATATATATATATATATATATATATATATATATATATATATATATATATATATATATATATATATATATACATATAATATCAACAACCCACATACATCGGTGTGTATCTGTATATGTATGTGTGTATAGATTTAAACTTGAGGACTTAAATTTTTAGATGGTATTATCCTCGGGTCTACCCTCCCCTTTTAAGCTATCGCCTAACCATGGTTACTGCTTGACCTAGTTCACAATAACCCCTATGTTGTACTCTTTTCAGTGGATTAATCTAAATATGAGTGCTCCCGCATCCTGCCAATCCAAATAAAAATCTAGCACTTCATTGTACTATTTATTACAAAATTCATTTAATGGCGTATATTAATTTCATAATAATTTTAACTTCAATTTAAGAGAAAATTTCATGTAACTTTAATAGAAAATTGCGTATACCTTACGTTTAACAATTTTGATTAGAATTGTTATATAAAGAGAATACCCTACATTCAAATATTTAAGCAAAAATAAAAAAAAAAGTTTTTTTTTGTGCAGACTTACATTAACTTATCCATTTGTATGGATGTTTGTAGAGGGTGTTGGAATAGGGTGATTGTTCTATAGGCCGATGTTGAGCGCTCAAAATCGTCGTATTATGTTGGATGAAATGTAGGATGAAATGTAATGGTTTTGCTAGGTACAGGTGTTCTCTCTATATTATATAAAAGAAAATCATATTAATAAAGAATTTAATTATGATGGCAAGTTGATTAATCAATTTTAAATCAAATATAACATCGAAAGTTATTTAAAAGAAAATATATCAATAAATTTTTATATGAAATTTACAATAATAAGTTCATGATTTGTTGGCGCGTTTTTATTTTATCATCCCAAAGTCATGTATGTATGTTGTTCGGTTGCTGTGTATATGACATCATCACATAACCTTCATTTTGATCTACACGTGTACTTTTGTCTTTAAACGAGTCTCAGGTAACGGCACCAGGCCGGCACGTGTGTAAATTTTGACCAGTGTGTTGTTTACTGAGTGAAATCCGAGTTGGCAAAGGATATATCGATTGCACCCTTTTGTGTGTTGGCTTGTGCGTTAAGACCACAAAATTTAGTCACACACATATACCGCTGTAACTTGCAGTTCCACTTCAACACAAATGTTAAGTCCACCAAGTCTCACGTCACTATCTCATGCAAATCCAATGCCACTTTACACTTATAATTTCTTAGTAATCCGTTTTTGCCACTCGGTTCTACACGTGTTGGTCACTTCTAGAATATTCCACTTCCACGTGGGCTTTGCTCACTAGAAGACACTACGTATGTATGTGTAATGAAAGCCTTTTTCCTGCACAGTATATTCTGCAATTTTCAATAATATTTATTGCAAATTGCATTCTAACTGGATAAAACACAAAAAAAGCATATTACTAACTTGGAAATAATGACGGTCACGAATTATATAAAATATAAAAATTTGATATTTTAGACACTAATTGGTTTCTAACCTATCTCACTACCATTCAGAATTTAAATGACTTCAACGAATAAGAAACGGAATTGGCAGACAGCCGAACGATCGCGAAAGAAAAATCAACTTCTATGAGGTTGCCAGATCAACCTTGTACAATTTATTCTGGCAGTTGCCCGAAATCCCTTCACCCAGCAAACAAAACCGTAACAAACCAAAAACTTTTCAGAACCGGAGATAGAAAAGATTTTGGGAACTGTGCTACTCTTTCCACCCAGCCAAGTAACGTGGGGCTCGACTCACGATCGTCACAAAGCCGGGCTTACTGTTTCAAATCTTTGGCGTGGAAAACCCCCAAGATCTTCCCTTGTTGGTTTTCCAGCTTGTGTAGATTATTTCCTACCTTCGAATGGATTCGAGCTTTTACATATCTGGGCGCCAATTTGGCATTGAATGCTTTGGTGAAGTCGCTCAGCTGAAAGTTACGTCGGTAGATTTCCTATCCTGGAACAAATGTTACTTTTCGACTACGAAGGTTATATGTCTTTGCGCTTTTTTCGTACGCCTTTCTAAGATTCTTTCGGATGGATTCGTCAATCAGCTTCACCGCATCTGGTTTGGCTACTACCTCTAACTCACCGTCGTTTACTGAATGTAGTTTATAAAGGATCGGGTATGCAGAACCATGGATGATCATTTGTCTTCCAAATAAGGCATAGAAAGGAGACATCTCTATCGCAGAGTGAACTGAACTACGTAGAGACAACGCAATGGAGTGTATCTGTTCATCCCAAGTAGAGTGATGTTCCCCAATATACGACCTGATAGCTGCTAATATTGAGCGGTTGACTCGCTCGGAAGCGTTGCTCTGTGGCGCATAAGAACCTGTAAATATTTGTTTTACAGCATATCGACTACAGAACTCTTGGAACTCTTTTCCAACAAACTGACGACCATTGTCACTATGGATATATTCGGGAGCTCCAAATATGCAAAATATACGTTTTTCCATAAACTTCACAATTCCAGCAGCAGTGGCTCGTTTTAACGGCTCAGCAACGACAAATTTTGAAAAACTATCGAGACATACTAGAATAAACGAATTTCCCAGCTTGGACCGAGGATATGATCCAAGTAGATCTATAAAAAGTTTCTGAAAAGGCCTACTAATTTCCGTGTGATCTCCCATTGGTGGTCTGGTTATGAAGTTCGGCGACTTGGTAGACTTGCACACCTGACAGTTAGACACAAACGCTCTTACTTGGCTCGCCATCCAATAATAGTTCTGACGTAACCTACAGAGAGTGTTTGAAATACCCCCTTTTGCAGCCTGAGGAGGATTATGCGCAGACTTGATCAAAGATTCAGTTAGACCACTAGGTACCCACAATTTCCACGTAAGGGTATCCATAATTTCATTGCCCTTCGAAAATTCCATCTTCTTGAAAACATGTTTTCCCTCTACCTTAACTCCTGGCAAGCAGTCGCTATTAGCTTCAATGTTTTTTCTTAGGTCGGCGTAGTCAGACTCGTCAAATTCGGGAGATTCTAGATCTACATCTACCATGCAGAGCTCATCCGGACTCAGTTCATCCACAAATGCTCGAGAAAGAGCGTCCGGTACCCCGTGTTCACTACCTTTCCGATGCTCAATTTCAAAACTATACGCAGCCAGAGACAAACTCCACCGAGCCAGGCGTCCCGAGCGATCCCTTTGTCGCATCAACCACCGAAAGCTTAAGCTTGCATGGTCGGTAATAATTTTGAACGGATGCATCTCAATATAGGGCCTAAATTTCTTTACAGCGCTCACCACGGCCAGACACTCTAACTCGGTCACCGAGTAGTTTCTCTGTGCCCTATTGAGCTTCTGTGAATAGAAGTAGATTGGTCTTTCCCTTCCCTCATCATCTGACTGACACAACACCGCCCCCATTCCTATGCTTGATGCATCGCACAAAATGATAAATGGTTTCTTGTAATCGGGATGCACGAGAACTGGTGCAGAATAGAGAGCATCCTGTAGCTGTCTCATTGCTTCCAACGCACTGGGATTCATCTCGAACTTCTTATTTTTCTTTAACAGATCTGACAAGGGCGCACTCAACGTTGAGAAGTCCTTCACAAACTTCCTATAATAGTTGGCAAGTCCAAGAAATCGGCGGACTTCCTTAGGACTTCTAGGAATTTGGAAATTCTTAACAGCACTTACTTTTTCATCCGTAGCCTGATTACCACCATTCCCGATTAGAAACCCTAGGTAGTTCTCTTGTCGCATGCAAAATCGAGATTTTTCCAAATTTATGGTGAGGCCACTCTTCTGTATATTTCTGGCTACCTTTTCTAACAAATCCATATGCTCATCGAACGTTCGCGAGAAGACGAGAAGATCGTCCAAATACACGAATACTCTCAACTTCAACTCTGAGGGAATAACATGGTCCATCATGGTCTGTGGCGAATTACAAAGGCCAAATGGCATTACAGTGTACTGGTAGAGAGGCCGACCAGCAACTGTAAACGCTGTTTTCTCTTTGCTAGATTGCGACAACGGCACCTGCCAAAATGCGTCCTTTAAATCAATGACGGATATAAAATATGTATCAGCAAGTCGCATAAGGAGGCCCTCGATATGAGGAATCGGATAGGCAACCTTTACTGTAACTTTATTCAAACTTCGACTGTCTAGGCATACGCGCGTTTTACCGGGTTTCACCACTGTTGCCACAGGAGACGACCACGGGCTTTTACTTTCCTCGATGACCCCTAATTTCAGCATCCTATCCAACTCCTCATAAAGAAGAGCCTCCTTAGCAGGTGATATAGGATAATAACGCTGCTTAACAGGAATCGCATTGCCTGTATCTATGTGATGTTCGATTAAATGAGTTCCACCGAGTCCCAGTTTAGACGACGAAGGAAACATTTGCTTAACTATTTCGACCCTCGTATTCTGTTCCTGTGTTAGAATATGCGCATTAGAATCAATGTCACCCTCAGCAGTGGAAATATCTGATACAAGGAATTTGTCTAATCCAAAAAGAACCCAAAAATCAAAACCTAGATACAACGGCTGACTTAATTCTGGTGCTACATACAACGTAATACTTTTTGTTTCTCCGCGATAAGTGATTTTAGCCTAAATTTTTCCAATTACCGGTATAGCTGTACCATTTGCTACTTTTAATGACGATGTTAAAGATTTCAGTGTAATATTATTGTTTCGAATCAAATCTAGCGACCCAGCCCCTAACACGCATATGCTAGCACCACTATCAAGTAGACCTGTGATAGTGTGGTTCCACAAGATAACTTGTGCGTACGGTCTTGAATCCCATTTTCCTTGACTAAGTATAGTGCTAACAATTCGCTTGTATTCAGTTTTCAATTCTTTATGGCGATTTCTCGTTTTCAAAATGCGTTG
This sequence comes from Panzeria rudis, assembly GCA_956483635.1. Taxonomy (NCBI): domain Eukaryota; kingdom Metazoa; phylum Arthropoda; class Insecta; order Diptera; family Tachinidae; genus Panzeria; species Panzeria rudis. The sequence goes on along the minus strand of OY101448.1, from coordinate 90,461,661 downwards.
AGAAATAGTTTTTGCTGCACTCTGGTCACCCGATTCATTAAATATTCGATTTCGTACTGTCCGGTAATTGTCCCACTTTCTTAAGAATGAATCTTTAAAGTTGGAAGGAATGTCATTACAATTAGTCTCATCTGAGTAATTTTGAATGGCCGTGTGTAGAAGTGTCATATCCGGTAGTAGAATTGTCGTAAATAGGTATATTATTTATATTGCCGGGAGTAGAGCTTACGCAGTTGGATGCCCGGTCATCCAACTCGTTGGACCGTTTTTTCCCTTACAGTCCGGGCAATTGTAGACTACGTAATCGTCCTTTCCGCAGCGATAACAAAATATTCTATTAGATTTTTCTTGACAATTAATCGCTATGTGCCCGATTTTCTTACAATCAAAACACTTTAGCTTAGAATGATCAACCTGTCCACGTTTAGAATCAGAAAATATTGCGTCAACTTGAGTTGATTCATTCACCCTAGATCGATTTCTAGGCCAACTATTTTCCACCTTGGCGATCTCCCTTTCTGCTCTGCGACACTCTTTTCAAAATTCGGATAAATTTCTAGTTCTAGACCCGTGAATGAATACTGTCATTTTAGGATGTACGTTTCGCTTTAATATTTCTATCAGGTCGGCATCCGACCTCATATGTTCCATTCTGGAATTTAGTTCAGTTATTACGTGATAAAATTGATCAAAAGTTTCGTTTGAACGTTGAGTTCGATTCATCATAGTATGTTCAATGTCACAATCGGTTTCAGCAGTTCGGAAATGAACCTCTAATTGAGTTTTCAGTTCACGCCACGAAGCATTAGGGTTGCGCGGAAGCCACCTGAAATACCAGGATGCGGCTAAACCTTTCAAAAGTATATATATATTTTGACGTACTTCTTCCAAGGAATACCCTTGTGACACAGCAATATGATCCACCCTAATAATAAACTCATCCACACGAAGTCCTGTACCATCCCCTGAAAATGACGAATTCCACCTATGCATTTCTAATCGTCTAAAATTATTATGACCTGAATCGTTCAATTGCATGCTACGAACTACATCTTCAATGTTGGCAGAAGCTCCTGCAGACGTGTTTGGAGCTGTATCACCGACATTATTTCGAATATCGAGATTGATCGCCGTTGCATCAGATTCCCTCACACTAGAACTTCGATTATTATGCGCTGCCGAGAGGCTATCTCTATTACTCCCTGGTCCGTCCCTAATTGTGTTGTTCACCGACAACCTATCCTGTGAATTAGGAAGCACACTCACTCTTCCTGGATTTAACAACGAGGCAAATTTGGAAAGCAGACGATCCTCCATTACTTTTAACTCACTCTGAATTTTTTGAGATATAGCTGTATTAACCGCGGCTGACCCGGTGATGGCACTAGCTTGGTCTTGATCCTCTTGGTTACTAGCCATTTGACTTTAATCTACTAAAGTACTATTTCCTGACGAATCTATATCACTAAACCCCTCCAAAGCAGTATTATTTGACAACGAATCTTCGGTAGGTACTGGCGTACTTTCCCGGTCGCTTCCCTGTTCTTTACCCGAGCGCAAAACACGTTTCATAAAAATCAATATATAAAACACAAGCAACTTTTTATCAAATGATCGGATTTCGAGCCACAAACAAAATAAAATTTATGTAAGCACGACAAATTTTTATATATAGTAATAACAAGATAATTGTGAATATATATGTATCTATCCATATACATTTAATAAGCAAATCCAAAAATTTATTGATTAATCAACCAATAAAATATAAAAACAAAAAAAAAAAAAAACGTGAGGTATATATATGTTCAATTGGATTTATGGATGCATGAGGCTACCTCATATATAGATAACACACTTGATTCCAGGTGACATGTTAACTAGATCCTGACCTCAACTACAAAAGTTCATTTTCTAAACAATTGGATTAACAATCAGTAACCTGTCTACTTGCGTACATTCACACAATTGACACAAACTCAACCTCGCGTGTGCAATTATTAGTGCTGTCAATATTGCATAAATGTCATCATGTACCCGTTCCAGTTGTTGAAATCTGGGCAAAATATTACAATAACATAACTTGGTCCGTATTCTGCACAATTGCTAGCTATTCCTAACTTCACTTTGCAAGATACAGAACTAGACTTCGCAAAAACTCGTAAATATTTTTCATCTGAAAATTCATGGCTATGTCTGGCTATTCAGTAGGATACATTATATATTAATGTACTATTTACTACAAAACACTGCATTCATTCATACTCATAAACTTTCCACTATAGCAAAATAAAAGTAGATTTAATTTCAAATTTTCTTTTTGAGAATTACATTCTTCAAACGGAAAAATCGTTATTAAGCAGCGTTGGGCGCCATTTGTTACAGTCCTGTGTCATCCAGGCGAGTGGAAAGAGAGAAGGCCTAAGTTGATGTTTGGCCTTTATACTTACTCGGCTATATGGGTTCGTCTCTCAACAGAACTATAGACAAAAACAAATTTATTAATCCTGCTTCCGGTGTCATTAACTACTTCACACAATACCCTTCAACAACCCACATACATCGGTGTGTATCTGTATATGTATGTGTGTATAGATTTAAACTTGAGGACTTAAATTTTTAGATGGTATTATCCTCGAGTCTACCCTCCCCTTTTAAGCTATCGCCCAACCATGGTTACTGCTTGACCTAGTTCACAATAACCCCTATGTTGTACTCTTTTCAGAGGATTAATCTAAATATGAGTGCTCCCGCATCCTACTAATCCAAATAAAAATCTAGCACTTCATTGTACTATTTATTACAAAATTCATTTAATGGCGTATATTAATTTCATAATAATTTTAACTTCAATTTAAGAGAAAATTTCATGTAACTTTAATGGAAAATTGCGTATACCTTACGTTTAACAATTTTGATTAGAATTGTTATATAAAGAGAATACCCTACATTCAAATATTTAAGCAAAAGCAAAAAAAAATTTTTTTGTGCAGACTTACATTAACTTATCCATTTGTATGGATGTTTGTAGAGGGTGTTGGAATAGGGTGATTGTTCTATAGGCCGATGTTGAGCGCTCAAAATCGTCGTATTATGTTGGATGAAATGTAGGATGAAATGTAATGGTTTTGCTAGGTACAGGTGTTCTCTCTATATAATATAAAAGAAAATCATATTAATAAAGAATTTAATTATGATGGCAAGTTGATTAATCAATTTTAAATCAAATATAACATCGAAAGTTATTTAAAAGAAAATATATCAATAAATTTTTATATGAAATTTACAATAATAAGCTCATGATTTGCTGGCGCGTTTTTATTTTATCATCCCAAAGTCATGGATGTATGTTGTTCGGTTGCTGTGTATATGACATCATCACATAACCTTCATTTTGATCTACACGTGTACTTTTGTCTTTAGACGAGTCTCAGGTAACGGCACCAGGCCGGCACGTGTGTAAATTTTGACCAGTGTGTTGTTTACTGAGTGAAATCCGAGTTGGCAAAGGATATATCGATTGCACCCTTTTGTGTGTTGGCTTGTGCGTTAAGACCACAAAATTTAGTCACACACATATACCGCTGTAACTTGCAGTTCCACTTCAACACAAATGTTAAGTCCGCCAAGTCTCACGTCACTATCACATGCAAATCCATGCCACTTTACACTTATAATTTCACAGTAATCCGTTTTTGACACTCGGTTCTACACGTGTTGGTTACTTCTAGAATATTCCACTTCCACGTGGGCTTTGCTCACTAGAAGACACTACGTATGTATGTGTAATGAAAGCTTTTTTCCTGCACAGTATATTCTGCAATTTTCAATAATATTTATTGCAAATTGCATTCTAACTGGATAAAACACAAAAAAAAAACACTTTACTTACTTGGAAATAATGACGGTCACGAACTATATAAAATATAAAAATTTGATATTTTAGACACTAATTGGTTTCTAACCTATCTCACTACAATTCAGAATTTAAATGACTTCAACGAATAAGAAACGGAATTGGCAGACAGCCGAACGAGCGCGAAAGAAAAATCAACTTCTATGAGGTTGCCAGATCAACCTTGTACAATTTATTCTGGCAGTTGCCCGAAATCCCTTCACCCAGCAAACAAAACCGTAACAATATATATATATATATATATATATATATATATATATATATATATATATATATATATATATATATATATATATATATATATATATATATATATATATATATATATATATATATATATATATATATATATATATATATATATATATATATATATATATATATATATATATATATATATATATATATATATATATATATATATATATATATATATATATATATATATATATATATATATATATATATATATATATATATATATATATATATATATATATATATATATATATATATATATATATATATATATATATATATATATATATATATATATATATATATATATATATATATATATATATATATATATATATATATATATATATATATATATATATATATATATATATATATATATATATATATATATATTGTCACGCCAAAAGTCAGGAGCCCTCGTTTTTGGCAAACATAAGCTGCACAGGAGAGGCAGCATTTTGAGTTATTATTATTTTTGTTATTTTTACTAGTTACAAAAGAAAATGTTTATGTTTGGATTTTGTTTTATTACCCCATAAGTACTTTGATATGAATTAATTGTGTTTATTTACCCTGGACACTACATTCTTTTTGCTGTATAAACAGCATTTTATAATTATAGTTTACGGAATTGTAAAGGTTTGTTTTAGTGAAGAATTACATTTGTTCATTTAGTTTTTAGAGTATTAATTTAAGTTGTAAAGTAGCAGCTGGGTATAGAGTAACGCCATTTATTTGTCAATTGAAGTTGACAGACATTTGTTAGAGTATGAATACATTACAGACACTTCCTATGTTAACTAAACAGTACGTTGACTAAACACAGCCAGCATATGTTTGGGTATATGTGTGTGTAGATGTGTGTATGCTGTCGATGGGTATAAAAGGCCGTACATTGGCAATGAATTGTGAGTAGCTGTGCAGCCAAGCTGTAGGTAAGACATTTTTTTTGATAGGCTTTGAATCTCTCAAAATTATTCTTAGTAGCGGTTTGGTAACGATTGTGGGAGGAAACCAATACCATAGGCTTTTGAAGTATACCGGTATTATCTTTTCCTGGGGAGCATTGGAAAGAGTGTTTTGAATACTCTCAACGGCGCTCCACTCAGTTTGAAAACCTCACAATTGTAAACATCGACTCTCAATTGGGGTAACATACCACAGGCTTTTTAAGTCTACCGGTATTGTCTTTTCCTGGGGGAGCATTGGAAACAGTGTTTTGAATACTCTCACCCGCGCTCCACTCAGTTTGAAATCCTCACTCTCAATTGGGGGTAACTTCGCTGCGGACTGCGTGAACCGTCTCCGAGGAGCACCAGCGTACCACAGGCTTTTGAAGACTACCGGTGCGGTGCCTCTCAACAGTTACGGGGATAGAGAGTTTCAGCCCTGGGCCGCGTGTGTATTGGCGTTACTCACTCACCAGCCACTACTCCTTTAACATCCCATGTGGCATAATTTTTGAAGACAATAAATAATTTTATAACATGGAAGAAAACAGCTGTGTTTTACTGAAGACATACACGATCCCTGGCCTCCTCTGAGCTACCCCAGCAACCAGCGGATTCGTGTCGTTACATTGGCGCCCGAGCAGGGACCCTGACCGTGTTCCAAAACAACAAAAACAAATAAAAATAATAATAATAATACAATAAATAAATAAAAGAACAAAAAAAAAATAAGGAAGAAAATAAAAAAAATAAATAAAAAAAAACAAAAGAAATAATAATAGAAAAAAAAGAAAGAAAACAAAGAAAGAAAAAAAAGAAGAAAAAAATAATAACAAAAAGATTAATAAAAAAAAATAAAAAATATTTCAGAAAAGTTTTTATTCAAAAGTGGTGAAAAAAAATATACAACAACTTCCTCAACAATCTCATGAGCAACGTACTGAGGACATCATGGGTCTACTCCCTGAAAAAGATAGGACAATTTGAGCTAGACCATACTGGCATCGTGGAAGACTTGCGCAAACGATTTGCAAAATTTCTAGCAACAGAGCACTAAGAGAGTCAACTACAGGAGTTGCTAACAATACAAGCAAAGCACGAGCTAAGCTCCAGCAGTACGCCTTGTGAACTACGCCTTGTGAACTCCAACTTGCAGACGCAACAACCTAACACCGTCACTCATACTACCCCAGCCACTACACCAACCAAAAAAAGGTAAGGAAGAACTAAAACTGCCTGTGTACTCATCAAACACCCTAGTAGGTGAGCCCACGCAAATAAGCCAACGAGGGGCTATGTCAGACACATCACACCCGGTCGAAGACAGGACATTGGCCATTGATACCGTACGAAAATGGGGGCTAAAATACGATGGGGGAAGAGATCCGTTGGGTTTTATCGAGCGCATTGAGGAACTCGCCGAGATGTATAATGTGCATTTAGATCACTTGCCGCGCATAATGCTAGAAGTGTTCTGCGAAAAGGCACTTACGTGGTTCCGGAACAACAACAAGCATTGGAGCAAGTGGGCCCTATATAAGAAGGACTTCTGTCACTTCTTCCTGCCTCCGCGTTATTTCGACAAGCTAGAAGACGAGACTCGCAAACGCACGCAACGCCCGCGGGAGTCGTTTAAAGACTATCTACTGGCCATACAGAACCTCATGCGTCCCACTAGCTTCACGGAGGGTCCAAAACTGGAAAGAATCTTCCGTAATGCTTCGCCTGACTACCATGCTTCGCCTGACTACCAGTGGTATATCCGGCGGAAAGATTTTACCACCTTAGATGACCTCATCCTTAGATGACAACACCTCATGTCCGCAACGAGCATCACCGAATGGTGAACAACTCATCCTACCCAGGTCAACAGCCTAAAGCTGTCTCGACAAATAAGGTTACCCAAATACGCTTCAAGAAGGAGAAATTAAAGGCGGTAGTACTCATAGAAGGTAAATTGGTCGGCGCGCTTATAGACACAGGAGCCACGAGGAGCTTCATTGCCCCCAACCAAGTTAACCAACTGATCGAATACCCTACCTACCTCTCAGTCAACGTAGAAGTATTTTTGGCTGACGGAACAAAAATGGTGATTCATAAGGCAGTCACACTGGGCGTCACACTGGGCGTCACCCTGGGTACCATAACAACGAAGTGAGATTTTCTCATCATGAACGAAGCTCAGGAGTCCCTTATTCTAGGACTAGATTTTCTACAACGTTTCCCAACTACTTTCACCTGTGCGCGGTTGGTAGCTAGATCTGAGCCGGGGAAAGACCACACAGGCAACAGGGAGAATGAGGAACGGAAAATTAAGGTAAGCCGTAGAATTAAGGTTGCTAAGATTCTGCCACAGCCTTAGCCGGCCCCATGTGAGTCTGCCATAGCGGCCTGCGGGTTGGCGGCGACATCTCCCTACCAGAGAGAAATCACTCGTTTTCTGGAGGAAGAATTGCCAAAATTGCAGACCATTCGGGGCTTATCAAACATCGCGAAGCATAAAATCGTCATGAAGGATGACCGGCCCGTAAAAAATCGCTACGCCCCACGTAACCCAGCTATGCAGGCCGTAATCGATACGGAGGTAAACAAACTCATTGCTAGTGGCTGTATCGAGCCCTCGCGCAGTCCGTACAGCTTCCCCATCACACTGGTAAAGAAAAAAAATGGCACCTGGCGTACGTGCATGGACTTTCGCCAACTGAATGCTAGATCAGTCCCGGATGCGTACCCGCTGCCTCGAATTGATACTATCCTGGATAGGTTACGCAATGCCAAATTTGTGAGCAGCCTTGATTTGAAAGACGGGTATTGGCAAATCCCCTTAGAAGCAAGCAGCAGGAAGTATACGGCCTTTGCAGTCCCTCGTCGAGGTCTGTATCAATGGCGTGTGATGCCATTCGGCCTACACTCAGCCCCAGCCACTTTCCAGTGCGCGCTGGACAGTGTGATTGGGCCAGAGAAGGAACCCCATGCGTTCGCGTATCTGGACGATATTATAGTTATCGGCGCGACGTTCGAACAGCACCTAGCCAATCTGAGAGAAGTTTACCGGCGGTTACGAGCGGCCAACCTAAAAATAAATCCTGAAAAGTGTGACTTTTTTAGATCCGAAATTAGATATTTGGGTCATATGGTCACTAGCGATGGCATAAAAACCGACCCCAGCAAGGTAGCGGCCATTACTGAAATACCGCCTCCACGAACCGTGAAAGAGATACGTCGTTTTCTGGGAATGACATCGTGGTACCGCCGTTTTGTACCTGACTTCGCCGCTATTTCCAAGCCTTTAACGCAGCTTCTGAAGAAAGGGAAGCATTGGAAATGGGGTGAGGAACAACAGATCGCATTCGCGCGGCTTAAAACCAAGCTCACTGAGGCCCCGGTACTAGCGTGTCCGGATTTTACTAAAACTTTTATCTTACAGACCGATGCCAGCGATTACGGGTTGGGTGCGGTGCGGTGCTTACGCAAAACTTAGAAGGCGCAGAACGAGTGATAGCCTATGCCAGCCGGCATCTAATCGGAGCCGAGAAGAATTATTCAGCAACTGAGAAAGAATGCCTGGCCATAATATGGGGAATCCGTAAGATGAGGCAGTACGTGGAAGGCTACGAATTCATTGTGATCAGCGATCACCTGGCACTGAAATGGTTGAACAGCATCGAGAACCCCACCGATAGGTTATCTCGTTGGGCCTTAGAGCTACAACAGTATCAATTCTCAATCCAGTACAGAAAGGGCAAGCAAAATGTGGTAGCTGATGCCCTCTCACGACAGCCGGTGGACACCATTCACCTACTGCAAACCGCGGATGAGGTGACGTGCCTCTGGGTACAGAGCAAAATGGCAGCAGTCCGACAGCACCCCGAGAGGTTCGCCGATTTTGCCATAGTAAACCAACAACTCTACAAACATTGTTTGAGAGGGTTAAATGAAGTTGACTGTACACCCTGGAAATTGTGTGTAGCCACCCCGTTGAGGCAACGAGTGCTGCAGGAAAACCACAACACCGCTGCAGGCGGACATCTCGGTATCAAGAAGACACTACTAAAAATAGCTTCCCGGTATTACTGGCCGAGAATGGCACGAGACATCGCCCAGTATGTTCGTAGATGTGAGTCATGTCAAAGATACAAAGTCTCTCAGCAAGCGCCAGCAGGAGAAATGCTCACCCGGATACCCGAAGAGCCATGGGCAATAATTTGCGCCGACTTTGTGGGGCCGCTTCCAAGGACGAAGCACGGAAATACCATGCTGTTGGTATTTTTTGATAATTTCTCTAAATGGTGTGAACTAGTTCCCCTTCGTAAGGCTACAGCCGAAAGCCTTGTGAAGGCGTTTAGAGAGCGAATCTTAGCTCGTTATGGGGTACCGAAGAAAATCATCACCGACAATGGGACTCAGTTTACCTCGAACATCTTTAAAAAATTTCTGCACGGTTGCGGGGTACAACAGCAATGCACTGCCCCCTATACGCCGCAGGAGAACCCAACAGAAAGGGCGAACCGGACGATTAAAACTATCCTCGCCCAGTTTTCCGGCCGACATCACAACACCTGGGACGAGTCGGTGCCAGAAATCATGCTGGCCATAAACACGAGCGTGTCTGAGTCCACCGGGTATACGCCAGCGTACCTGACTCAAGGTAGAGAACCCCGTCTGCCGAGCGCACTTTACGATGACGTAGCCACGGGAAAAGGGGCGCGTAAGCTGGGGCCAAGCGAAAGAGCCGAAGAGTTGCACGAGGTCTTTGCCATCGTACGAAAGAATTTAGAAAAGGCATCGCAAAATCAAAAACTTCAGTACGATTTACGGCGACGCAAATGGAAACCGAATATATGGGAGCTAGTGTTAGTTCGGACCCATCCTCTATCTAAGGCGGTAGAGAATTTTGCTGCGAAACTCGCCCCAAAAAAAGGCCGGGCCGTTTATAGTCAAGGAATTCATCTCGCCTGTGATAGTGAGATTCAGTTCAGAACAGAACAGCGATATACGCACCGCACATCTTAATGATTTAAAACCCTACCACCATTAAGTCTTATTAATTTCACATCTATTGTTTCTTCTAGACCGTCTCCCTCAAAAGAATTAATACACAGCCAGCAGCAATGAGTGCCGCACGGAAACAGTTTGATAAGCCCCGACGAAAGTTCCAAGCAAGCATGGAGCGAGAGAAGGCAAAGATTAGAAAAATCATATTTCTGGATGACGACGACATCCCCACGACCAGTCGGGGAAGAAGAGGCAAAGAGCAGCAACAACAACCGCCACAGCCAAAGCAACCAACTCGCCAGGGTACTAAGGCAACGTTACCAGTTCAACATCGCCCGCAGCGGTAAATTACAAGTGGTATGATTCCCCACTGCTCCGTCTGAGTTCACACCCTCCTCTCCCACCGAGGGGAAGTAATGTCACGCCAAAAGTCAGGAGCCCTCGTTTTTGGCAAACATAAGCTGCACAGGAGAGGTAGCATTTTTAGTTATTATTATTTTTGTTATTTTTACTAGTTACAAAAGAAAATGTTTATGTTTGGATTTTGTTTTATTACCCCATAAGTACTTTGATATGAATTAATTGTGTTTATTTACCCTGGACACTACATTCTTTTTGCTGTATAAACAGCACTTTATAATTATAATTTACGGAATTGTAAAGGTTTGTTTTAGTGAAGAATTACATTTGTTTATTTAGTTTTTAGAGTATTAATTTAAGTTGTAAAGTAGCAGCTGGGTATAGAGTAACGCCATCTATTTGTCAATTGAAGTTGACAGACATTTGTTAGAGTATGAATACATTACAGACACTTCCTATGTTAACTAAACAGTATGTTGACTAAACACAGCCAGCATATGGTTGGGTATATGTGTGTGTAGATGTGTGTATGCTGTCGATGGGTATAAAAGGCCGTACATTGTCAATGAATTGTGAGTAGCTGTGCAGCCAAGCTGTAGGTAAGACATTTTTTTTGATAGGCTTTGAATCTCTCAAAATTATTCTTAGTAGCGGTTTGGTAACGATTGTGGGAGGAAACCAATACCATAGGCTTTTGAAGTATACCGGTATTATATTTTCCTGGGGAGCATTGGAAAGAGTGTTTTGAATACTCTCAACGGCGCTCCACTCAGTTTGAAAACCTCACAATTGTAAACATCGACTCTCAATTGGGGTAACATACCACAGGCTTTTTAAGTCTACCGGTATTGTCTTTTCCTGGGGGAGCATTGGAAACAGTGTTTTGAATACTCTCACCCGCGCTCCACTCAGTTTGAAATCCTCACTCTCAATTGGGGGTAACTTCGCTGCGGACTGCGTGAACCGTCTCCGAGGAGCACCAGCGTACCACAGGCTTTTGAAGACTACCGGTGCGGTGCCTCTCAACAGTTACGGGGATAGAGAGTTCCAGCCCTGGGCCGCGTGTGTATTGGCGTTACTCACTCACCAGCCACTTTAACATCCCATGTGGCATAATCTTTGAAGACAATAAATAATTTTATAACATGGAAGAAAACAGCTGTGTTTTACTGAAGACATACACGATCCCTGGCCTCCTCTGAGCTACCCCAGCAACCAGCGGATTCGTGTCGTTACATTGGCGCCCGAGCAGGGACCCTGACCGTGTTCCAAAACAACAAAAACAAATAAAAATAATAATAATAATACAATAAATAAATAAAAGAACAAAAAAAAATAAGGAAGAAAATAAAAAAAATAAATAAAAAAAACAAAAGAAATAATAATAGAAAAAAAAGAAAGAAAACAAAGAAAGAAAAAAAGAAGAAAAAAATAATAACAAAAAGATTAATAAAAAAAAAATAAAAAATATTTCAGAAAAGTTTTTATTCAAAAGTGGTGAAAAAAAATATACAACAACTTCCTCAACAATCTCTCACCATGAGCAACGTACTGAGGACATCATGGGTCTACTCCCTGAAAAAGAAGATCTGGTCAGGTATCTAGGACAATTTGAGCTAGACCATACTGGCATCGTGGAAGACTTGCGCAAACGATTTGCAAAATTTCTAGCAACAGAGCACTAAGAGAGTCAACTACAGGAGTTGCTAACAATACAAGCAAAGCACGAGCTAAGCTCCAGCAGTACGCTTGTGAACTCCAACTTGCAGACGCAACAACCTAACACCGTCACTCATACTACCCCAGCCACTACACCAACCCAAAAAAGGTAAGGAAGAACTAAAACTGCCTGTGTACTCATCAAACACCCTAGTAGGTGAGCCCACGCAAATAAGCCAACGAGGGGCTATGTCAGACACATCACACCCGGTCGAAGACAGGACATTGGCCATTGATACCGTACGAAAATGGGGGCTAAAATACGATGGGGGAAGAGATCCGTTGGGTTTTATCGAGCGCATTGAGGAACTCGCCGAGATGTATAATGTGCATTTAGATCACTTGCCGCGCATAATGCTAGAAGTGTTCTGCGAAAAGGCACTTACGTGGTTCCGGAACAACAACAAGCATTGGAGCAAGTGGGCCCTATATAAGAAGGACTTCTGTCACTTCTTCCTGCCTCCGCGTTATTTCGACAAGCTAGAAGACGAGACTCGCAAACGCACGCAACGCCCGCGGGAGTCGTTTAAAGACTATCTACTGGCCATACAGAACCTCATGCGTCCCACTAGCTTCACGGAGGGTCCAAAACTGGAAAGAATCTTCCGTAATGCTTCGCCTGACTACCAGTGGTATATCCGGCGGAAAGATTTTACCACCTTAGATGACCTCATCCTTAGATGACAACACCTCATGTCCGCAACGAGCATCACCGAATGGTGAACAACTCATCCTACCCAGGTCAACAGCCTAAAGCTGTCTCGACAAATAAGGTTACCCAAATACGCTTCAAGAAGGAGAAATTAAAGGCGGTAGTACTCATAGAAGGTAAATTGGTCGACGCGCTTATAGACACAGGAGCCACGAGGAGCTTCATTGCCCCCAACCAAGTTAACCAACTGATCGAATACCCTACCTACCTCTCAGTCAACGTAGAAGTATTTTTGGCTGACGAAACAAAAATGGTGATTCATAAGGCAGTCACACTGGGCGTCACACTGGGCGTCACCCTGGGTACCATAACAACGAAGTGAGATTTTCTCATCATGAACGAAGCTCAGGAGTCCCTTATTCTAGGACTAGATTTTCTACAACGTTTCCCAACTACTTTCACCTGTGCGCGGTTGGTAGCTAGATCTGAGCCGGGGAAAGACCACACAGGCAACAGGGAGAATGAGGAACGGAAAATTAAGGTAAGCCGTAGAATTAAGGTTGCTAAAATTCTGCCACAGCCTTAGCCGGCCCCATGTGAGTCTGCCATAACGGCCTGCGGGTTGGCGGCGACATCTCCCTACCAGAGAGAAATCACTCGTTTTCTGGAGGAAGAATTGCCAAAATTTCAGACCATTCGGGGCTTATCAAACATCGCGAAGCATAAAATCGTCATGAAGGATGACCGGCCCGTAAAAATCGCTACGCCCCACGTAACCCAGCTATGCAGGCCATAATCGATACGGAGGTAAACAAACTCATTGCTAGTGGCTATATCGAGCCCTCCCGCAGTCCGTACAGCTTCCCCATCACACTGGTAAAGAAAAAAAATGGCACCTGGCGTACGTGCATGGACTTTCGCCAACTGAATGCTAGATCAGTCCCGGATGCGTACCCGCTGCCTCGAATTGATACTATCCTGGATAGGTTACGCAATGCCAAATTTGTGAGCAGCCTTGATTTGAAAGACGGGTATTGGCAAATCCCCTTAGAAGCAAGCAGCAGGAAGTATACGGCCTTTGCAGTCCCTCGTCGAGGTCTGTATCAATGGCGTGTGATGCCATTCGGCCTACACTCAGCCCCAGCCACTTTCCAGTGCGCGCTGGACAGTGTGATTGGGCCAGAGAAGGAACCCCATGCGTTCGCGTATCTGGACGATATTATAGTTATCGGCGCGACGTTCGAACAGCACCTAGCCAATCTGAGAGAAGTTTACCGGCGGTTACGAGCGGCCAACCTAAAAATAAATCCTGAAAAGTGTGACTTTTTAGATCCGAAATTAGATATTTGGGTCATATGGTCACTAGCGATGGCATAAAAACCGACCCCAGCAAGGTAGCGGCCATTACTGAAATACCGCCTCCACGAACCGTGAAAGAGATACGTCGTTTTCTGGGAATGACATCGTGGTACCGCCGTTTTGTACCTGACTTCGCCGCTATTTCCAAGCCTTTAACGCAGCTTCTGAAGAAAGGGAAGCATTGGAAATGGGGTGAGGAACAACAGATCGCATTCGCGCGGCTTAAAACCAAGCTCACTGAGGCCCCGGTACTAGCGTGTCCGGATTTTACTAAAACTTTTATCTTACAGACCGATGCCAGCGATTACGGGTTGGGTGCGGTGCGGTGCTTACGCAAAACTTAGAAGGCGCAGAACGAGTGATAGCCTATGCCAGCCGGCATCTAATCGGAGCCGAGAAGAATTATTCAGCAACTGAGAAAGAATGCCTGGCCATAATATGGGGAATCCGTAAGATGAGGCAGTACGTGGAAGGCTACGAATTCATTGTGATCAGCGATCACCTGGCACTGAAATGGTTGAACAGCATCGAGAACCCCACCGATAGGTTATCTCGTTGGGCCTTAGAGCTACAACAGTATCAATTCTCAATCCAGTACAGAAAGGGCAAGCAAAATGTGGTAGCTGATGCCCTCTCACGACAGCCGGTGGACACCATTCACCTACTGCAAACCGCGGATGAGGTGACGTGCCTCTGGGTACAGAGCAAAATGGCAGCAGTCCGACAGCACCCCGAGAGGTTCGCCGATTTTGCCATAGTAAACCAACAACTCTACAAACATTGTTTGAGAGGGTTAAATGAAGTTGACTGTACACCCTGGAAATTGTGTGTAGCCACCCCGTTGAGGCAACGAGTGCTGCAGGAAAACCACAACACCGCTGCAGGCGGACATCTCGGTATCAAGAAGACACTACTAAAAATAGCTTCCCGGTATTACTGGCCGAGAATGGCACGAGACATCGCCCAGTATGTTCGTAGATGTGAGTCATGTCAAAGATACAAAGTCTCTCAGCAAGCGCCAGCAGGAGAAATGCTCACCCGGATACCCGAAGAGCCATGGGCAATAATTTGCGCCGACTTTGTGGGGCCGCTTCCAAGGACGAAGCACGGAAATACCATGCTGTTGGTATTTTTTGATAATTTCTCTAAATGGTGTGAACTAGTTCCCCTTCGTAAGGCTACAGCCGAAAGCCTTGTGAAGGCGTTTAGAGAGCGAATCTTAGCTCGTTATGGGGTACCGAAGAAAATCATCACCGACAATGGGACTCAGTTTACCTCGAACATCTTTAAAAAATTTCTGCACGGTTGCGGGGTACAACAGCAATGCACTGCCCCCTATACGCCGCAGGAGAACCCAACAGAAAGGGCGAACCGGACGATTAAAACTATCCTCGCCCAGTTTTCCGGCCGACATCACAACACCTGGGACGAGTCGGTGCCAGAAATCATGCTGGCCATAAACACGAGCGTGTCTGAGTCCACCGGGTATACGCCAGCGTACCTGACTCAAGGTAGAGAACCCCGTCTGCCGAGCGCACTTTACGATGACGTAGCCACGGGAAAAGGGGCGCGTAAGCTGGGGCCAAGCGAAAGAGCCGAAGAGTTGCACGAGGTCTTTGCCATCGTACGAAAGAATTTAGAAAAGGCATCGCAAAATCAAAAACTTCAGTACGATTTACGGCGACGCAAATGGAAACCGAATATATGGGAGCTAGTGTTAGTTCGGACCCATCCTCTATCTAAGGCGGTAGAGAATTTTGCTGCGAAACTCGCCCCAAAAAAAGGCCGGGCCGTTTATAGTCAAGGAATTCATCTCGCCTGTGATAGTGAGATTCAGTTCAGAACAGAACAGCGATATACGCACCGCACATCTTAATGATTTAAAACCCTACCACCATTAAGTCTTATTAATTTCACATCTATTGTTTCTTCTAGACCGTCTCCCTCAAAAGAATTAATACACAGCCAGCAGCAATGAGTGCCGCACGGAAACAGTTTGATAAGCCCCGACGAAAGTTCCAAGCAAGCATGGAGCGAGAGAAGGCAAAGATTAGAAAAATCATATTTCTGGATGACGACGACATCCCCACGACCAGACGGGGAAGAAGAGGCAAAGAGCAGCAACAACAACCGCCACAGCCAAAGCAACCAACTCGCCAGGGTACTAAGGCAACGTTACCAGTTCAACATCGCCCGCAGCGGTAAATTACAAGTGGTATGATTCCCCACTGCTCCGTCTGAGTTCACACCCTCCTCTCCCACCGAGGGGAAGTAATGTCACGCCAAAAGTCAGGAGCCCTCGTTTTTGGCAAACATAAGCTGCACAGGAGAGGTAGCATTTTTAGTTATTATTATTTTTGTTATTTTTACTAGTTACAAAAGAAAATGTTTATGTTTGGATTTTGTTTTATTACCCCAAAAGTACTTTGATATGAATTAATTGTGTTTATTTACCCTGGACACTACATTCTTTTTGCTGTATAAACAGCACTTTATAATTATAATTTACGGAATTGTAAAGGTTTGTTTTAGTGAAGAATTACATTTGTTTATTTAGTTTTTAGAGTATTAATTTAAGTTGTAAAGTAGCAGCTGGGTATAGAGTAACGCCATCTATTTGTCAATTGAAGTTGACAGACATTTGTTAGAGTATGAATACATTACAGACACTTCCTATGTTAACTAAACAGTATGTTGACTAAACACAGCCAGCATATGTTTGGGTATATGTGTGTGTAGATGTGTGTATGCTGTCGATGGGTATAAAATGCCGTACATTCGCAATGAATTGTGAGTAGCTGTGCAGCCAAGCTGTAGGTAAGACATTTTTTTGATAGGTTTATATATATATATATATATATATATATATATATATATATATATATATATATATATATATATATATATATATATATATATATATATATATATATATATATATATATATATATAATATATATATATAATATATATATATATATATATATATATATATATATATATATATATAATATATATATATATATATAT
>OY101448.1:90362665-90444219 GCA_956483635.1 Panzeria rudis | reverse complement strand
TATTATATATATATATATATATATATATATATATATATATATATATATATATATATATATATATATATATATATATATATATATATATATATATATATATATATATATATATATATATATATATATATATATATATATAATATATATCTATATATATATATATATATATATATATATATATATATATATATATATATATAATATATATATATATATATATATATATATATATAAACCTATCAAAAAAATGTCTTACCTACAGCTTGGCTGCACAGCTACTCACAATTCATTGCGAATGTACGGCATTTTATACCCATCGACATCATACACACATCTACACACACACTATACCCAAACATATGCTGGCTGTGTTTAGTCAACATACTGTTTAGTTAACATAGGAAGTGTCTGTAATGTATTCATACTCTAACAAATGTCTGTCAACTTCAATTGACAAATAGATGGCGTTACTCTATACCCAGCTGCTACTTTACAACTTAAATTAATACTCTAAAAACTAAATAAACAAATGTAATTCTTCACTAAAACAAACCTTTACAATTCCGTAAATTATAATTATAAAGTGCTGTTTACACAGCAAAAAGAATGTAGTGTCCAGGGTAAATAAACACAATTAATTCATATCAAAGTACTTATGGGGTAATAAAACAAAATCCAAACATAAACATTTTCTTTTGTAACTAGTAAAAATAACAAAAATAATAATAACTAAAAATGCTACCTCTCCTGTGCAGCTTATGTTTGCCAAAAACGAGGGCTCCTGACTTTTGGCGTGACATTACTTCCCCTCGTGGGAGAGGAGGGTGTGAACTCAGACGGAGCAGTGGGGAATCATACCACTTGTAATTTACCGCTGCGGGCGATGTTGAACTGGTAACGTTGCCTTAGTACCCTGGCGAGTTGGTTGCTTTGGCTGTGGCGGTTGTTGTTGCTGCTCTTTGCCTCTTCTTCCCCGACTGGTCGTGGGGATGTCGTCGTCATCCAGAAATATGGTTTTTCTAATCTTTGCCTTCTCTCGCTCCATGCTTGCTTGGAACTTTCGTCGGGCTTATCAAACTGTTTCCGTGCGGCACTCATTGCTGCTGGCTGTGTATTAATTCTTTTGAGGGAGACGGTCTAGAAGAAACAATAGATGTGAAATTAATAAGACTTAATGGTGGTAGGGTTTTAAATCATTAAGATGTGCGGTGCGTATATCGCTGTTCTGTTCTGACTGAATCTCACTATCACAGGCGAGATGAATTCCTTGACTATAAACGGCCCGGCCTTTTTTTGGGGCGAGTTTCGCAGCAAAATTCTCTACCGCCTTAGATAGAGGATGGGTCCGAACTAACACTAGCTCCCATATATTCGGTTTCCATTTGCGTCGCCGTAAATCGTACTGAAGTTTTTGATTTTGCGATGCCTTTTCTAAATTCTTTCGTACGATGGCAAAGACCTCGTGCAACTCTTCGGCTCTTTCGCTTGGCCCCAGCTTACGCGCCCCTGTTCCCGTGGCTACGTCATCGTAAAGTGCGCTCGGCAGACGGGGTTCTCTACCTTGAGTCAGGTACGCTGGCGTATACCCGGTGGACTCAGACACGCTCGTGTTTATGGCCAGCATGATTTCTGGCACCGACTCGTCCCAGGTGTTGTGATGTCGGCCGGAAGAACTGGGCGAGGATAGTTTTAATCGTCCGGTTCGCCCTTTCTGTTGGGTTCTCCTGCGGCGTATAGGGGGCAGTGCATTGCTGTTGTACCCCGCAACCGTGCAGAAATTTTTTAAAGATGTTCGAGGTAAACTGAGTCCCATTGTCGGTTATGATTTTCTTCGGTACCCCATAACGAGCTAAGATTCGCTCTCTAAACGCCTTCACAAGGCTTTCGGCTGTAGCCTTACGAAGGGGAACTAGTTCACACCATTTAGAGAAATTATCAAAAAATACCAACAGCATGGTATTTCCGTGCTTCGTCCTTGGAAGCGGCCCCACAAAGTCGGCGCAAATTATTGCCCATGGCTCTTCGGGTATCGGGTGAGCATTTCTCCTGCTGGCGCTTGCTGAGAGACTTTGTATCTTTGACAGACCACATCTACGAACATACTGGGCGATGTCTCGTGCATTCTCGGCCATAATACCGGAAGCTATTTTTAGTAGTGTCTTCTTGATACCGAGATGTCCGCCTGCAGCGGTGTTGTGGTTTTCTTGCAGCACTCGTTGCCTCAACGGGGTGGCTACACACAATTTCCAGGGTGTACAGTCAACTTCATTTAACCCTCTCAAACAATGTTTGTAGAGTTGTTGGTTTACTATGGCAAAATCGGCGAACCTCTCGGGGTGCTGTCGGACTGCTGCCATTTTGCTCTGTACCCAGAGGCACGTCACCTCATCCGCGGTTTGCAGTAGGTGAATGGTGTCCACCGGCTGTCGTGAGAGGGCATCAGCTACCACATTTGCTTGCCCTTTCTGTACTGGATTGAGAATTGATACTGTTGTAGCTCTAAGGCCCAACGAGCTAACCTATCGGTGGGGTTCTCGATGCTGTTCAACCATTTCAGTGCCAGGTGATCGCTGATCACAATGAATTCGTAGCCTTCCACGTACTGCCTCATCTTACGGATTCCCCATATTATGGCCAGGCATTCTTTCTCAGTTGCTGAATAATTCTTCTCGGCTCCGATTAGATGCCGGCTGGCATAGGCTATCACTCGTTCTGCGCCTTCTAAGTTTTGCGTAAGCACCGCACCGCACCCAACCCGTAATCGCTGGCATCGGTCTGTAAGATAAAAGTTTTAGTAAAATCCGGACACGCTAGTACCGGGGCCTCAGTGAGCTTGGTTTTAAGCCGCACGAATGCGATCTGTTGTTCCTCACCCCATTTCCAATGCTTCCCTTTCTTCAGAAGCTGCGTTAAAGGCTTGGAAATAGCGGCGAAGTCAGGTACAAAACGGCGGTACCACGATGTCATTCCCAGAAAACGACGTATCTCTTTCACGGTTCGTGGAGGCGGTATTTCAGTAATGGCCGCTACCTTGCTGGGGTCGGTTTTTATGCCATCGCTAGTGACCATATGACCCAAATATCTAATTTCGGATCTAAAAAGTCACACTTTTCAGGATTTATTTTTAGGTTGGCCGCTCGTAACCGCCGGTAAACTTCTCTCAGATTGGCTAGGTGCTGTTCGAACGTCGCGCCGATAACTATAATATCGTGCAGATACGCGAACGCATGGGGTTCCTTCTCTGGCCCAATCACACTGTCCAGCGCGCACTGGAAAGTGGCTGGGGCTGAGTGTAGGCCGAATGGCATCACACGCCATTGATACAGACCTCGACCAGGGACTGCAAAGGCCGTATACTTCCTGCTGCTTGCTTCTAAGGGGATTTGCCAATACCCGTCTTTCAAATCAAGGCTGCTCACAAATTTGGCATTGCGTAACCTATCCAGGATAGTATCAATTCGAGGCAGCGGGTACGCATCCGGGACTGATCTAGCATTCAGTTGGCGAAAGTCCATGCACGTACGCCAGGTGCCATTTTTTTTCTTTACCAGTGTGATGGGGAAGCTGTACGGACTGCGGGAGGGCTCGATACAGCCACTAGCAATGAGTTTGTTTACCTCCGTATCGATTATGGCCTGCATAGCTGGGTTACGTGGGGCGTAGCGATTTTTTACGGGCCGGTCATCCTTCATGACGATTTTATGCTTCGCGATGTTTGATAAGCCCCGAATGGTCTGAAATTTTGGCAATTCTTCCTCCAGAAAACGAGTGATTTCTCTCTGGTAGGGAGATGTCGCCGCCAACCCGCAGGCCGTTATGGCAGACTCACATGGGGCCGGCTAAGGCTGTGGCAGAGTTTTAGCAACCTTAATTCTACGGCTTACCTTAATTTTCCGTTCCTCATTCTCCCTGTTGCCTGTGTGGTCTTTCCCCGGCTCAGATCTAGCTACCAACCGCGCACAGGTGAAAGTAGTTGGGAAACGTTGTAGAAAATCTAGTCCTAGAATAAGGGACTCCTGAGCTTCGTTCATGATGAGAAAATCTCACTTCGTTGTTATGGTACCCAGGGTGACGCCCAGTGTGACGCCCAGTGTGACTGCCTTATGAATCACCATTTTTGTTCCGTCAGCCAAAAATACTTCTACATTGACTGAGAGGTAGGTAGGGTATTCGATCAGTTGGTTAACTTGGTTGGGGGCAATGAAGCTCCTCGTGGCTCCTGTGTCTATAAGCGCGTCGACCAAATTACCTTCTATGAGTACTACCGCCTTTAATTTCTCCTTCTTTAAGCGTATTTGGGTAACCTTATTTGTCGAGACAGCTTTAGGCTGTTGACCTGGGTAGGATGAGTTGTTCACCATTCGGTGATGCTCGTTGCGGACATGAGGTGTTGTCATCTAAGGATGAGGTCATCTAAGGTGGTAAAATCTTTCCGCCGGATATACCACTGGTAGTCAGGCCAGCCAGTTTTTGACCCTCCGTGAAGCTAGTGGGACGCATGAGGTTCTGTATGGCCAGTAGATAGTCTTTAAACGACTCCCGCGGGCGTTGCGTGCGTTTGCGAGTCTCGTCTTCTAGCTTGTCGAAATAACGTGGAGGCAGGAAGAAGTGACAGAAGTCCTTCTTATATAGGGCCCACTTGCTCCAATGCTTGTTGTTGTTCCGGAACCACGTAAGTGCCTTTTCGCAGAACACTTCTAGCATTATGCGCGGCAAGTGATCTAAATGCACATTATACATCTCGGCGAGTTCCTCAATGCGCTCGATAAAACCCAACGGATCTCTTCCCCCATCGTATTTTAGCCCCCATTTTCGTACGGTATCAATGGCCAATGTCCTGTCTTCGACCGGGTGTGATGTGTCTGACATAGCCCCTTGTTGGCTTATTTGCGTGGGCTCACCTACTAGGGTGTTTGATGAGTACACAGGCAGTTGTAGTTCTTCCTTTGATAATGTTGTTAACTCTGTTTTGGTTGGTGTAGTGGCTGGGGTAGTATGAGTGACGGTGTTAGGTTGTTGCGTCTGCAAGTTGGAGTTCACAACCGTACTGCTGGAGCTTAGCTCGTGCTTTGCTTGTATTGTTAGCAACTCCTGTAGTTGACTCTCTTAGTGCTCTGTTGCTAGAAATTTGGCAAATCGTTTGCGCAAGTCTTCCACGATGCCAGTATGGTCTAGCTCAAATTGTCCTAGATACCTGACCAGATCCTCTTTTTTCAGGGAGTAGACCCATGATGTCCTCAGTACGTTGCTCATGATGAGAGATTGTTGAGGAAGTTGTTGTATATTTTTTTTCACCATTTTCACCGTTACTCACTTACCAGCCACTACTCCTTTAACATCCCATATGGAAGAATTTTTGAAGACAATAAATAATTTTATAGCGTGGAAGAAAACAGCTGTGTTTTACTGAAGACATACACGATCCCTGGCCTCCTCTGAGCTACCCTATATATATATATATATATATATATATATATATATATATATATATATATATATATATATATATATATATATATATATATATATATATATATATATATATATATATATATATATATATATATATATATATATATATATATATATATTTATATATATATATATATATATATATATATATATATATATATATATATATATATATATATATATATATATATATATATATATATATATATATATATATATATATATATATATTGAAATTCCTGATGGTATGATTTCCCTGAGGGTCACCTATTAAAATTAAATAAAAGCTTATATGGTTCAAGCAAAGTTCGCGTTGTTGGAACGAAAAACTTAACGATTATTTATTAAAACTAGGTTTTAAAAGATCACGCCATGATTATTGTTTATATGTAATGGAGTCTGGTAAAAATGTAATAATGATACTAACTTATGTAGATGACCTTTTAATAATAGCAAATACTAAGCATGAAATTTATCAAATTAAAGGGCAATTGAAGTTCAAATTTGAAATGACTGATTGTGGCCAATTGAAACACTACCTCGGAATTAAAGTTCAACAAAGCTAAAAAGGAATAATAATGGATCAAGAAGCAAGTATTAATAAAATATGAAATGAACGACTGTAATACATAAGTCACACCAATGGAGACCCTTGGCTGCTTCCAATCAAGACAATATTTCAATCAATCCTTACAAAGAATTACTAGATAGTATGATTTATTTTATGGTTTGTGCTCGACCAGATTTGGATTTTGCCGTTGGATATCTCGGTCGTTACCGACAAAATTCAAGTTAGAAGCACTGTACTGCTCTTAAAAGAATCCTGCATTATTTAAAAGGATCGAAATCCTAAAGTTATGCCACCAAACTGATCCTAGTGTCGAAGTTCTTGTAAGCTATGCCGATGCTGACTGGGCTTCAAATACAGTTGATAGAAAATCGACTAGTGAATTTATTTTTTACGTTTATGGTTGTCCAGTGTCACGGTGCAGTAAAAAACACGCAACAATTGTTGCGATATCCTCAAGCGAAGCAGAATGCGTGTCTTTAGCCAGCGCAGTATCTGAGGGACTGTGGATATCTGTTTTGCTGGAAGACATTATGATTTTCGAAAAGGAAACCCATATCTCAATTTATGAAGACAACGCTGGATGTATAGGAATGTCTAAAAATCTGGAGAGCAAACGTGCAAAACACATCGACATAAAACATCATTTTGTTCATGATCACATTAATAATGGAAAAGTCATTATAAAACAAATATCAACAAAGAAGCAAATAGCAGACATTTTAACAAAACCTTTGGACAAAATAATTTCGTAGCAATTCGAAATATGTTAAAGTTGTTGAATTGAAAGGTGATGTTGTTTAATTAACTTGTTTATGATTGTACTTTGTTTTGATATTTTTTACTTTTATACTTAGTAGTTCTTTTGATAATTGTATAAAAAACTGTTCTTGCTTTATTATTATTAGCTTTTTTCGACCCGGCGATACACGGGCTTTAAACATATTGAGAAAAATATCCTTAATGCGCTATTTATCGTCTATCTGGTCAGGCAATGTGGATGAAATAACTCTGCCAAAAAAAACCGACTTCAACCGACTCAATTTTGCGTTAGGTCAAATGGTGTGTACTTCTACTAATTGTGTGTTCATCCGCAATTTCTTATAGTACCAAGCCTTTCACGACCTTTCAAATAGAAAAATTTTGAAATCGGTCAAGAAAAGGCGGAGTTATGCTATAATCAATATAACGGGCTAGCACTTTTTCCTCCCCATTTCCACTTCTAATGGACCAAACTTCAAACACTTTCAATCAGAAAAATTATTTGATATTCGGTTAAAAAATGACAGATCTAATCATGGTGGAACAAACTTCCCCACCGATTTTCGTAAAAAAATATGGAACCCTTTAAAAATATTAAAACCGGTTCACAAATCACACAGTTAAGAATGGGGGAGCGAATTTCAACATCCCCATGGAAGCAAACCCTTCAAACAAAAAATATAAATATGATTATTTCGAACGTATTTGCTTTGTGAATCCAAATTGATTATTAGGCTAAGGTTCGTAACGTTATATCCAGAAAGAATTGGGCATAATTAATATTCCAAGGAACAAGGGAAAAATTAAGACAGTGCCACCTGTTGAATGTGATTTTAATTCTTATATATAACATTTTTTTCGTGAAAATTGATAACGAGAAATAAACCCACTCTCAAGCTGATATTAACTGAACTTTCCTGGCGTTGCCATCGGTTTATTTTTCTTCATTCCCATTTTTCTGATTTTTTTTTTTGTTCTACACAAAACAAACTTTTTTGGGTTGATTTTATACTTAAGTATATATGAACATGTAAACATGTGAAAAGCTCAAGACAGTAGCTAATTGTTTATTAATATGATTATTTCGAACGTATTTGCTTTGTTCATCCAAATTAATTATTAGGCTATGGCTCGTAACGTTATATTCAGAAAGACGTGGGCCTGTATAAAATTCCAAGAAACAAGGGAAAAATTAACATCAACTTAATTTTTAAACGTACTCAGCAGAACAGAGTAGCGCCACTTTCGGAAGCCGCTACACTTCCATTGTCAGTTCTCGCGTGTATTTTGCTTATCACCACTTGTCAGGTTGAATGTGATTTTAATTCTAATATATACAACTTTTTCGTAAAAACTGAATGCGAGAATTAAACCCACTCTTAAGCTGATATTAACTGCACTTTACCGGCGTTGTCATCGGTTTATTTTTCGTTATTCCCATTTTTTTGTGGTGAACTACACGCCACTGCCAATTGTGATAAGCCAAAATATGATTCCAAAAATTAGATAGTGTAGCAATTGCGATGAAAATCACACTGCAAACTACAGGGGCTGCCCTGTCTATGTACATGTTAAGCAGTCTTTGTCTAACAGACGTAGTCACGCCTATGCTCAACCTAATACTTTCGACAATGCAAATTATCCCCAGTTGCGCCAACCAGCCGGCCTTCATACGCCAACATTTTTAAGGCTAACGAGCCTTACATTTTTAAGGCTAACCAACTTTACCCTATAGCGCAAAACATACCAAACAGCCAGTTCTCATACGCTAATGATTTGAAGTGTAATCTGTCTATAGCTCAAAAACGGCATCTTGCCAATGAAAGCACTGGTTTAAATTTTGATAGAATTGAGGCTTCAATAGAAAATTTAATACAAACAGTAAATTTTTTACAACCAATATGACCTGCATGACGCAGAAAGTGTTCAGAAGGCAGTCTACATTATTGCAGGCTGCAATAATGTAGACGCAAACGGCATCTGCCAACATAAAAACGAACTAGAATACTTCATGATGGATAAACAAATTGATGTTATGTTTATCTCTGAGACGCATTTGACGGCTAGAAGCTTTTTTAAAATCAACGGATATACTCTCTACGACACAAAGGGCCCCCAAGGTAGAGCTTGTGGTGGTTCGGGTATACTAATAAAATCGCGATTAAAACACTACTTAATGAGTGATCATTGTGAAGACTATCTTCAAGCAACTAACATCTGTATTGAAGCTTTTCGTCAAATTGATTTCATCAATTTACTCTCCTCCGAGGTACTCTATTACAGAAAACCAATATAGTAGATTTTTTAATTCACTAGGCCCACGCTTTTTGGCCGCCGGTTATTACAACACTAAGCCCATGTTCTGCGGTTGAATGTCATATCAAGTGGGCAGCCAACTTACTGGCCAACAAATCGCCGAAAAATACCTAATGTTATTGATTTTGGAGTGGTAAAGGGTGTACCCAGCTAAATGATCCTAGTTGAAGCATCTTTAGATTTGTCTTCAGATCACTCACCAACTATTGTCACTATATATTCACATACAACTTCTTCACCCACTTGTGATTTAACGATGACAACCACATGTATAAATTCGTTGAAATACAAAAAATATTTGAGTGCTCATTGCACAGAAAATATTCCATTAAAAACGCCTGCTGACATAGATGACTCTATTAGAATGTTTCAGGCAAACCTTAAGCAAGCTGCTCTAAATGCTACTACTACAAATCTTCAGGTGAGATATGATAACATTTATTCAGCACATGTAAAACGGCTTTTATGCGAAAAAAGAAGAGTTCGTAGAGAATCGCAACGTTACAGATCCCCTCAGCTAAAATCTAGGCTGAAGGTATGTACTAAATAGCTGAAAACTCTACTAGAATATCAAAAAACCGCTTCTCTTCACAAATTTCTGAATGGGCTCGACGCAACAGACTATTCGCTATTGAGAGCATTCCGATGCCTCAAAAGACCAGTGATATATAAGCCTCCATTGCGAGCTTGGAATGGCGACTGGGCAAGAACTGACGCTGAAAAAGGTACTCTGTTTGTAAACCACTTGCAGAAAATATTTACTCCAAATACGTCTGATACTATTATAGTTGAGCTGCCACAAGTCCTCGCTATACCAGATGTTACTTTGACGTTCAATATTCGTGAGATTGAAAACTGTATTCCGGGCTTAAATTCGAAAACAGTTCCATTCGCTGATAAAATAAGCAATAGAATGCTCTTAGAACTACCCTATACTGCAAAAAGGATAATTCTATTCATTTTCAACGGTATTTTCCGCTTCAAATGCTATCCCGCAGACTGGAAGGTTTTGCTGATTACCATGATACAGCGGACTAGGAAAGAAATTTTAGTCTGCGAAACTAGTACACCGGATATTATATCCTTTTTGAAATGGAAATAATGCCAATATACATATTTCCTATTTTATGTGGAAATAATGTCCACGGACATTATTTCCATGTTAACATTTTGATTAGGCTATGTTAAAAGGATATATTCTGATGTGATCAGAGGCTTCAATTTTGGTAGCAGCAGATTATTCTACTATCGTGACCCAAACACCCATTATTATAGATCTGTTTGATTCCATATAATCAGAATAATTTGCTAAATCCTAATTTAATCTGGTTTTATCGTCAACTTTCATTAAGACGAACTTCAATCTCGAAATAAATGAAATATAAAATACCAGAACCATTGCCATCCACAGGTTAACTTAACCATTTAAGTTAATCATTCACAGGTTACCTTAAAGGAGATATTTTAGGAAATACCTACTGGGCTGTTACAACCACGGTGATCCTTAATTGACACATTTTCTGGAACTTCCATTTCGACTTCATAATCATCCTGA
This sequence comes from Panzeria rudis, assembly GCA_956483635.1. NCBI lineage: Eukaryota > Metazoa > Arthropoda > Insecta > Diptera > Tachinidae > Panzeria > Panzeria rudis. The sequence goes on along the minus strand of OY101448.1, from coordinate 90,433,546 downwards.
ATGCTTTTGATCGTTAAGCAAGTTTGTTCAAAAGATTTGTTCGCATTTGTAGCGAACAATATGAAGTAATGTCCACGGACATTATTTCCATGGACGTTATTGCATGCCATTAAAAAATACCATGTTACTCCACAGACTCACTTGACTACTCTCCAAATAATATAATTGCTGTATATAAATTCATTAGCTTATTCCATATTTTCTAAGTTTTTAATGCAATAAAACATGACAACAGTACTGAATTTCTCAAATTCAATATAGTCCACTCAAATAAGGTAAAAAATTTCTAAAGCTAAGATCCTACTATCGGCGCAGTGTACCAATTTTCGTCGACACCCGCAATAAATCCATCTGTAAAAAAACTGTATGATATTGTTTATCAACTGAGGTAACACTTGCGTTTTCAAAATGCACTTTGTGATTGTTACGCCTTATAAGCTGGTTTTAATATATATGGAAATTGATCGATTTAAAATCGCATGATTTCACAAATCTAATAATAGCCAAATAGGTGCTCTGTAAATCACACGATACAGTGAAATCGAATTTAAGTTCGAATTTTTTATAAATTGGCGTGATTTGAAATCGATCGAATTCCATCACATATCAGATAATTTTATCTTGGCCTTGTATAATATGTCTCCAAAGTCTCACATAATCTCGTGTACGGACTACAAAATATCAGAAGTCAGTGGCCGCAAAAATCGGATTTTTTTATAAAAGCTACAGAGAATACAATTTCTTACAAATTTTTTATACAGTTATATTTTGTAGGATCAACCGTATTTGAGATAAATGGCAGAGTAGAAAGGGCTACACCTAGGGCCACCTGGATGAAAATTAAAAAAATATATACATATATATGAGTTCATAATTCCTAGTAATACCAACAAATAAGCAATTTCGTATCTAACGCTTTGTTTCGGTGTTAAGTTGCTCAAAACTTTTTTAAATTGGTCATAGCTATAATAATATGATAGTGCATTAAATATGTTTGGTCGAAATTATGTTTAACCACATACATAATATGAGCCGAATCAAATGTAGGGTATATTTGCTCTTTTCAACAAAAATTCTAAAAAAATGAAAATATAATTTCCCATCCCTGGTGTGAGCCATATGTATGTATATATGTATGTAAATTTATAGACACATAATGATGAAACAGAACTACGTCTGCAACTTCAAGCAAAAACGATGCCAAATAAACAGGCCCAAAACTAAATTGACGGCAGTAGCTTCAAAATTCTCTAATTTTTTTTTTATTTTCTATTGTTCTTATATTTCGTATGAAAATGTATGAAATTTTATTAAAACACGGCAGCATTGTTGAGAGAATGAGTGACTAAAACTCAGAGCATGAGAAAAAACGTTCTCAAAATAAAATAGATTATATCTCATGACTGCTTTTTGCGGCTATGATTACTATCAATTTGTATGGAAAAACTCGTCTAGCCCCAGTTCTGTTTCATCATATAATTCAAAATTAGTGGTACGTAAAATAAATCTTTATGTAAGAGAATATGAAAATGACGTCATTTATAAAAGTTATTGTTGTGTACCAACTAATAAGAGTAGCTATAAATTTAAAATAATAGATAATATGGATATTTTTCCGAAAATTCCTATTTAGCTGGACAAATTTAATTTTAGCTTGAAATTGGACAAGCATCAAAATAGCTGAGTACTTTCGAATATATTCGTGCAGCCCTCTAGACTTTTCATCAAACACGTGAAAATATATATAATGACAGATGGAAGATTAAAGAAGTTGCAAATGTAAACATGGTTTTTCATTTTCAAAATTTTCCACGCATTCCTCTAAAAAACGTCGGCAGAACACTAAAAACAAAATGTCGAATTTTCTCTTCATCTCATACTAGGGAAAGACGTACTTTTACTTTTTCGATAAGATTTCAGTTTATTCAAATGCTCATCGAGTTAACATGTACTAGTTTCGCATAATTAGTTATTTTATTTTTAATTTTTCACACAAATTTTAATTTATAAATCAATTAAACACATTTATTCATTTATTTAACACAGAAATTTAATCAAAAACATCACTTTTCATTTATTTTAATAAACACTCACACATGCAAACTATTTTATTTTCATGTACATGTGTTTTTTGACAGTTCATCTCATAAGATTGTTGTTATAAGAATTCTTATAACAACGCTCTCATAAAAATTCTTATAGCATTGAGATAACACTAATTTGAAGTCTACACGTAACATAATTCTCTCTGCGATTGAATTTGAGAATCTCATCTTACATAATATGTTACGTGTAGACCTCAAGTAACATATGGGTGAGTGTAAAATGGCTATTCATTTTATTCCAACCTATGTCATTTTACTAGTGATGACACTAGAATTATCGAAAAATGTAAGAAGTGGTAAGAAGTATATCAGTTTTAAACTACTGAATGTATTTGTTTAAAAATTTAAATGCTCGTAGAAAATGAGCCAAATCTTTGTGCTGGAGTTATGGTAGGTAAAAGATCTAAAAACTGACCGATTTGTAAAATTTTAAGCACGTTCGATTTTTATATTTTAAGAGATATTTCACTTCGAAATGAAAACTGTTGATATCTTGCCTCGCGTTTCTATGGTTTTTTGGTTTTCTTTAGTAAGCATCTGATGTTAATTTCAAGCACACCATTTAATTGCTGATAAAACCCTAGGTACACACACACAGAAAAAAACTTTTAAATATCGTAATCCGTCAAGTTAAAAAAAAGTTTAAAGTCAAAACTTTAAATTTTAACTAAAAAATCGTTAATTTTTCAAAAAAAGTTCATTTATAACTTCTGAAATTGCAAAAACGTTTGCTGAAATGTTGGATTATGATTTTACACACTTTATCGATATGTTCAGGGCAATTTTTTTTCATTTTGGACATGCAGCCTTTATTTGGTAGTGGTCGAAAATCATAAATTTTCGATATAATTTTGGGCTTATGAGCCTGTAAAAAACTTTGCACAGTATGTGTCAAAAATCCGTGAATTACATTTTATTTAGTAAATTGTTGACATTGTTGATGCATCAACCAAGTTGAGACATCCTGGCTTTAAATATAAGGTTGCTAGGTCAAAATTAGTAAAAACCCCAAATTTCTGGAAGAAACTTACTGCCGTATTTGACAAAAGTTATTGAAAGATTAGTCCATGCACAAATGACAAAATACTTAAATGACAAATCTATACTATTTGGTAGGAATTCTGGTTTCAAAACCCAGCATAGCTGTATATCAACATTTATCAATGTTCTTGATGAATCACGCTCAATGATAACGATATGATATCATTTCTAATATTATTCGATCACTCCAAGGCATTTGATATTGTGGAGCATACTGTACTTTGCAAAAAATTAAAACACATGTGCCATTTCCCAAAAACCGCAGTTAACTTAATTACGTCATACCTTCGAGACAGAAGTCAATTTGTGTATTTTAAATCTGAAAAATCAGACATTTGATTAACAACAAAAGGTCCGCTACTATATGCATATAATTTATTCGCACGACTTGACGTCTAAACTCCGTTATTGTGGAATATACATGTACACTGGTGACATACAACATGTCATTAGCTGTTTTCGTTTCAATATCAACGAATGCATCCACTATCCATCGAATATCAACGAATGCATCGTTGAACCAACACCAACAAAAGACACAACGTTTTTGTCTTTCAAGCCAAAAATACATGTTTGGGGCTAACCCACACCAAAAAGTATGTCTTATCAAGTTTTTGTCTTAAAAGACAATTGGTAATCAGACAGCAATGCGACTATGTTTTTTGTATTTTTTTCGTTTTTTGACTTTTCTTAATTGGTGTTGGTTACATCATAAGAAAGCATGCAATTGTGTGCAACGAGGTTCGTTTCAGTCTGTTTTGTCTTACTGCAGAACCTAAGTCAGAGCGTTAAGCGTCGCGAAAGCCAGGGGTTCTCACCAAATTCCTATTCACGGACCCCTTGTAAAAAAATTTTTTTCGCGGATTCCCTCTGAAGCCCAGGTTGTATTTCGTTTTTTAGGATGAATTATAAACTCATAAATATGTTTAAACCAAGGGCCGAAAGTTTTTTATTATGTTTTTTTCTAAAATATTTATCATTGAAGTTCAAAAAATATATTAAACTGTACAGAAAACAAAAAAATTTTAAAAATATATTTAAAATAAATATCGCTCAAGTTCAGTATAGTTTCTATTGTACATTTTGTTTCTAACGTTCAATTCGCAAGAAAACATCCACAAATTTAAATTGCCGTGATGGGGGTTTATTACAATATCAAAGCTAAACAACAAGAACGGTTACTAGACATTACACTAGTAATGACTTCATTATGTTTTATAAATTTTCGCGGACTTGCGATTTTTTCGCATTCTTTCACATTTTTTATTTTTAAAAGTTTTGACGATATCTAGTAAATTTTAAGGCTAGTTTCCGATTTGATAGTGATGGCAATAAAAGTCAGTACAGAGTCTGGGGCACTTTATATTAAGCAGTGAAAAATAAAAGATCGCACTAATAGTTTGCTGCTCGTGTTTAAAGATTTTAAAACATAAATACATATGTATGTATGTACGTATATAAAATAAAAATAAGTAAAACATAAAGAGAATTATGTAGATCGAAAATAAAAACTTTTATTATTTTTAAACGCTGTTTTCGGCTCTTCACGCTGACCCCTTGGATGGTTGCTACGGACCCCCAGAGGACCACGGAACACCATTTGAGAACTGTTGGCGTAAGCAACAGGGTACGTATTTCCAGTACATTCACAGTAAATATTTTATGGTAAAATCTACTATAAATACGTACCCTGTTGTTTAAGGATTCATTTACGCTAACGTTATTTAATTAATTTTAAATATTTTGTGAGTATAAATATTAATATGTATGTAGAAGAAACACATACATATGCAGCATATATTTTTATTATTCTCATATTTAAAGAAATAAATATTTTCATTCAATAAATTGTAATGCTTCTCTGTAGGTGTACGTTGCCCAGCGCTAGTGCTGATAATCCTTGCAGAGTATCAGTGTAGTTTGATTCTACAGACAGTTTATCACAAATTAACTTTCAACAATCGCACTACTATGTATGTATCAAGGCGAATTAATTTAACAGGTGGTGGTAATAAAACAGAAAACGAAAATTTATTTAAAATGTACTTTTAACAACTATGATTACAATTCATATGCCTAAAATAAATACCTTCTTTTGTTTATTGCCACATAAAAGTGTCTATGCCTTGCTAATCATTTAAAAGCACACGATTAAAAAACAATTGACAGTTACAGCCATCGCGGCGAAATAGTCATATGTGCTTTCAACACGACCTGTATTATTGGATCATGGTATGTATGTATGTGGAAGAACGAGCAATTTTCTCACAAACTGGCCCAGTAAAGGAGGAATTTGTGGTACATAGCAGCAGGCTTTAAATAATGTAATCAATGCATGGTACATGCATTGTTAAAAATATATTTTAGTTAAACTTCTAGCTTGTATTAGTTAAAAAAAAAATGAGGGTAACTTTAATTTAGCATTATTTTTGAAAAACTAAAAACGTGGTAGATTTTCCTCTGAAAGTGATAGAGTTGAGTCAGATACCCAAAAGAGGAAGACCTGCCACAAAAGTAGGAGAGTTGGCACCGCTGGGTCAGACTAGGATAAGGAAATATTTGTCGTTTTTCATCTAATGTGTACCCTATGTGACCGTACTAAAGGATAGCAAGAATATACCCGCTTACATGTCTTCACTCGTCAACAGGGTGACCGTTGAAAATATTTAAAAAGTGGCACAAAAAGGGGATTTTGAGGAAAAAAGTGGCACCAAAAAGAGGATTCTTCGAAAAAAAGGGGCCACTTTTTTGAAAAGGGAATAATATAACCAAATTCTAATATTTAATGAATTTCTAGGCCATATAATGCTTTTGAAATAAAATGAATCAATTTTGATGTGTGCTGAAACTGAGTACTTTTTATATAAATTTCAGACAAGCATAGTGTGAAAAGCCACTAACTGATTATATCGACCCGTAACGGCCAAAAAGTTGTAACCAACAAACAAAAACCTTTACAGGAAAACATTTTTATCAAAAAAAGTATATTAAAAAATTATACTAAAAATGTTACTTAAGTCTTAATCAGGGGTGTCATTGAATCCAAGTTGGTTTTGCTGATTGTCGGTTTTGCAAATCGATATTGGTTTCATTTGGTGGCATGAAAACAAGTCGGTTTTGCTATTTTCGAATGCAAATAAAACCGATATTCTAATCAGCTGTTCTATGTTTTGCTCATTTGCAAGGCGAATTAATACCAGGTGGCCTCGAGAGCTCGGCTGACTACGAACTCTTTTCTATATTTGAACTGTTTTAATGCAGTTTGTATGTTTGAAATTTTGGTATATTATGGTATTTCTGCTAAAATTTTGTTAAAACTTGTGTTTTTAATAAAACAAAGCTATAGAAAAGAAAATAAGAAGTGGGAAATACATTATATTGTTGTATTATTTACATTTGTTTTTACATTTGTGTAATTTTATTGCTTTGTGAAAATATAAAACGAGTTTATTGAAAATACAAAAAAAATTATTGTTTAACTATTAAAAAATTAAATTTCTATAACTAAAATGAGCACTTACTGCTGAAAAAATAAAATGAAAAATGGAGCTTTTAACTTGTTTTATTTATTTCCAATAACAAAACCGATAACATTGGTTTCTGTGACACCTAAAACCGACACTAATCGAGTTCGAACAAAAGCCGATATCTTTGGATTCCATCCCACCAAGGTATCTTTTTGTCAGTTTCAAATCCAATTCCGATAATATTGGTTTCTATGCCACCCCTGAATATCTTTTCATATATGTTAATATATAACGGCGCCTCTTACAATTATGAAATTTTTAGATATAATGTAAATACTCATAAATTATCGATTGTCATCAAAATAGCTCATGTCGATCACGTCTTTTTACGTTCGTAACGTTCTATTCAGATGGAATTAAATAATGATTATAAAAAGTTTTTATTTGGCATTCTATTTTTCGTCTGTAGAACGTTTTAGCATTTTGTTTTGGTCAATTTAGCATTCGTCCAGGTAACTTTTCTGGCAACACTAATTGCTAGTTTTGCAAAATTCAAAGCAAAATACATTTGTATATATTCAATCAAGATACATTTATTACAGGCAATTTACATTATGCCTTTCTCGCCTGGCTTTAAAGGCAGGCTTTTTTAGTTTAAGAGAGAAAGAGGTGGTGAGAAGCTAGCGGGGTAAAAAAAGGCACAAACTGAAATTTGAGGGTTTTTTTTGATATTTATCTTTGTCATTTTCGTACTCTCAGCATTAAGCATGTGTATAATCGTCAAAAGAGGCATGGAATAAAAGTCTGTAATGTAAATCTGTGACTTTTCGTAAGGGTTTTAAAAGAAAATTATCGAAAAAGGCAGGCTAAAAAGGCATAGTGTCAAAAGGCACTTAACAATTTTAATTAATTTCCAAATATTTCTTTGAATCGACTTAGTTTAAGCATTGTTGACGCTATTTGCAAATTGTTCTTGATTTTATTTCACTTTTAAAAATGGCAAGGCAGCTCAAAAAGTGGCAAAACGGTCACACTGCTCGTCAACACTGTAAAATTATTGGCATTGTCAACAACATCATATACAAACCATGGTGAAATAAGTATACAAGCCTAAGGTAAACAAATACAACAATACAACAAAAAATAGATGATGCTTGTCAGAAATATATACGTGCTGGACGTGGATTATGCACAAAACTATCAGAGCGAAATATAATCAGCTGACGTTATGCTGCCACCTGTATACTTATTTCACCATGATACAAATCTAAGAGAAAGCAAATACCATACACAACAGACATATAAGGAGCTGTGGTTTGTTTCGTGTTTGTTCGTTGGTTATCATTTACTCACTCGTATATGTTTTTTAGAGTGAAATACAGGGGGCTAATTCTCCCATTCGCATACGAGCGAAATCTTGCTCGAACGTGCGAGTTTTTGCACTTTTGGGATTCTCTTATTCGATATCTAATAAAGTGTATCGAAATTTCTAATGATGACATTCGATAGCGGGCGAGCATTCGAACGCAACCTTGCGATTTTTTACTCGCAAGCAAAAAGGAAATCGAAATGATATTTTTCAAGAATAAAAAAGGAAAAGTGGTGGTTATATGTAATTATATATTATTGCATATATTTGCTATACATTTGTCAATACGTTGTGTTTTTTATATAAAATAGTGCTTTTAGCTCTAAAATAACTAATAGAAAGAAAACTTTTATGTTTTAGCACACATACATGCATGTATTTTTTGTTTACACATTTTCTTTATTATCATGCAAGACACATTTAACAGGTACAGGCATTGCTACAACAAGAACAAATTTGCCGTAAAAACTACCTTAACAGTTGTAAAAAAAGCTTTGAAAGATGGGTGGAATTATCAGTGCAGACAACTCTTTAAGTAAAAGTCAAACAACATACAGGAGGCAGTCTGTATATGGTGTTTGCTAGTTTGAACATACTGGTGATATTATGAGCATATCATCAACATCCACAAAGTTTGGCGTTTAATCAGGCTAGTCAGCTGCGCTAGTGATCTCACCTGTTAAAATCTTGTACATATTTTTCAGTGTTGAACAACATATTTATTTACGCGTTTTACAACACAGAAACAAAAACTCGATTTGTATCGTATCGAGTAACATCATTAGAAAATTTCACACTATCGAAATTAATTTCGATTCGAATGTAATTTCGATCACGACAGCTAGAATTAGCCCCCAGGAGTTATTTGTTATTTCGGATATTTCACGAATTGTTATTGTATTATACCATGTTCATACGAACAGCAATATTCGAGGTTCGCTCACTCATTCACGGTTCGCGCCCCAACCACGATTGAATCTACATGTTTCGCCATACAAAGTTTTGAAAGCGAAACATCTTGGTTCATTTTGAATCTACTTGCGAACCTCGAAAATTTACTATCATCTCCAATTTTGATAACAAATTATCGCTAGTTTATCTGAACTAGCTGTGAAAAAATGTATACAAAGAAAAATCAAAAAATTAATGTGTGAAAAAAACTAAATAAAACATTGAACAAATAAAGAGAACATAGATTTACATATATATGTATATTTAAACAAACATGAAAAAAATAAATAGTGAAACGTACTTTAAAGTGTAGAAGGATTTGCATCCAAGATGAAACAAGTACAATCGTTTGAACAGCAAGGCGCGCCATCGTGATTCAGAGAACGAACCAAGTGGTTCATATTCCCGTAGGAACTTGATATTATGCTGTATTTTATAAAATACAGCATGTCCTATAACATGCCATACGAAATATTTTATTAACTGTATAGAAAGAAAAGCAAAGGTACATACATAAGTATGTATGTATATAAAGGACTTTTGTATAATTATTAGTACACATAAGTATGTACATACATATTTCTTTTAATTTTTAGGCTTAATATTAAATAATTATGGTTTTCTGTACCGTAAAAAATAATAAAATTTATATTTTCTGCTAGCATTTACATACAAATATAAGTACGTATGTATGTTCATTAGGCATATGACTTTTTAAAATGTATAACTTTTAAAAATTTTTCTTTGAATGTTCAATATTTAAATGCTTTAGAATTTCTTTCTTAAATAAAAAATAATTTAATCGAAAAATTAAATTAAAAGCCATCGCATCACATTACAGAGTAACCCCCTGAAAAAATTTTAGCAATATACAAAAACAAAAACCATCACTTTCTACTGCCAAAAAAATATTGTACAATTCGAATAAAAGAAAAACTTGTATACGGAAGCAACAATTTTAAATAATTTACTCATGGCATTTTGGTTCCCTTACGTCCATAAGTCGATTCGGAAAAAATTGGTACGTTTCGCCGTATCGAAAGTTTCTATTTAAGTCTCATCGGGAATAGCTTGTAGTGAGAATATTGCTGAACACTGTGTTGGTATGCAATTTATTATTAACTAAATTAGGTCACTTAATGGACATTGAACCAATATTTCTATTAAAGTCGAATCAGCATTTTTCAAGTATTCATTGCCCAACCGTTCAATGAATTGTAGACTATCGCTACTTATTAATATGGTCCATATACATTGTATAACTGTTTTGTTGGATTCGCAACAATGTGCCACACAAGCCGTTTCTCACTACTGCTACTCTTTCGCTGTAGTAATCATTTTTGGAAATAGCCTGAAGTAATAATTGTAAAAAAATTTAATTAATAAAATACAGTCAGTTATTGACACCCAAGTTGTGCAGTAAAGTCCATATTAACACATGGCGACCGTGAAAACAAAGAACACAACAATTTTCAGTGCAAGTGAAAAACAAAAAATTCAATATATGTATGAATTTATAAAACTATAAACAGAAATATTAAATCTTGAGAAATAATAGCAAAAATTCAAATACATATTAAATATATGAATCTATAAAACTAAAAACAGAAATATTAAATCTTGAAGAATAACAACAAAAACAATGACTTGGTGGATGAAGATTTCAAACACCATTCCACTGATTTTTACCGGCGACGAAGTTGGCAAATCCCTAGAGAAAAAGGAAAGTGATGAAAAAATTCAAAAAGTATTTGCTGTACACAAACATGATGAGTCCACACCAAATACAACACACATTGAAATATTGTTAGCTGCAGTATCGTGTCTAATCGTGGTTATCTACATAATCAACCGTATCAAAAAATCTATGCAACAAGGAATCAACAATATGGAGCAAAGAAATCATCAAACGATTTGAAAGCTGCACTGCACGACAAAATTTAGGACGAATTTCAGTATGTAGTCTTATATAAATACATTTATTAAAACTTTTTCTAACACTAATAAGATATTCATTATAATAAGCTATTCATCATATTTTTTTCTTTTGGTTCTACAAACAGTTTTAAAGTTATTTGGATTCCAATACTCATACTATTCACACATATAATAATGTGGCATATTCCTTAACGACTGCACATAATACAGAAGCAATCGAACTTATTAACAATTTAAAGATAAAAATTCAACTCTTACAAGTACGTTTGCAAGATAAAGCCGAAATAATTTTTGATGGTACTGGTTGTGTAATGATAATACCTGAACACATGAGTTGTGAACACAATTTAGAAAAAAAACCTTTAATATAGGGGAAAATCCTCAAGATAATTTAAAAAAAATCAGAAACTTAAAATACAGCGACAGTAGTAACAAGACCTTAGACCCCAAAATGGATGCAATAAAATTTATAGAGTTAGAAACTAAAATATTGCCTAAATTTGACGGAAAGTTTAATAACCTTCAAAAATTCATTGATGCACTTAATTTGCTTCAGTCTCTTAAGGGTAGCCATGAAAATTTGGCAATTCAAGTTATCCAAACCAAAGTTAGCGGCACGGCACGCACCTCAATCAATGGGCTAAATACAATTTTGGCAATATCAGAAAAACTTAAAAATACTATAAAGGGTGACTCTACTGATATAATAGTTTCAAAACTAATGGCTACACGCCAGGGTAGTAAGCCAAATAACGTATATGCGCAGGAGATAAAGAACTTATCTAAAACATTGGCAAACGCTTATATTTCTGATGCTTTGTCCGCAGACACAGCAAACAGATATGCCGTCCAAACGACGGTCAAAGCAATTGCCAAAATCTAAGTTCTGATAGAACTAAAATTATAATAGAAGCTGAAAATGTGGAGCAAATAATAGCAAAATTAATCAATACAAGTACAGATCAGTTAGGCACGTCAAGCGTTCTACAATTGCGAGGTACACGCCAAAGGGCAAGACAAAGTTAACAGAACTGGCGCCCTAGTTACGGAAATTATAATTCTAGATATCATCGAGGAAATCGCTGTAACAACTACAGTAATCGAGATGGTATAGTTTTTTCAAATAATCAAAGACGTTCAAGCGAACATCAGTACAGAAGTTACAACAATGATTCTAATCATAGACAACAAAATACCTCAAACTTTCAAGAGGGTTCACGTTCTTATCAGAGAGGACGCCCCAATATGAGGGTTACGCAAACAGTTCCGGGAAACGCCCGGGACCCCCAGCTAATCCAGGAGGACCAGTAAAAACTGTATTCATTCTAAATTTGAATTTTTGCGCTTTTATGGAGCTCTCTATAATAAATAGCAATATAAAACAGCTTTTTGATAGACACGGGTGCAGATGTTTCCCTGTTGAGGCGGAGCTATGCAGGTGATAATATTGATACTAGCAATATAAATAAGTTGTTGGGCATTGGCGAAGGAAACCTATTTACACTCGGTACAATTTTTGGTTCATTTAGGTTTAAGCAATGTCGGTTTAATCATAGAATTCACGTGGTACCAGATAGCTTTTCAATCCCTTGTGACGGAGTTTTAGGACTAGATTTTATTAAAAAGAATAATTGTGTGATTAATTTTGAATTAGATAATGATTTTCTTACAATTCGTCCAAATAACGCCCATACTCAGGCTCAGATTCCTATAATTGGAGGTTCGATTCAAGATTGCATAACGTTGCCAGCCAGATCACAAGTGGTACGAAAATTATTTACAAAATAGTTCACATATTATCTTTATCCCACATTAAGAAATGGGGGATGAAGTTGTTATAGCAAGGTCAATTAGCAACCTTGACAATCCAGTAGTGTGTATAATGAACACATCAAATAATGTCAAAACTTTGAATGTGAAAGATATAAAATATGAAGATTTGTCTCAATATGAAATTCAGACTATCAATACTTCCGAAGGCATTCCAAGATCACAAAAAGTTTTACAGAAATTAATGGCTAACTGTAGGGAAATCGATAGAGACGATTTGGGAGCACTATGCTCGAGATTTACTGATATTTTCGGGCTCGAATCGGATCCGATATCTACTAACAATTTTTATAAGCAAAAACTATGTTTGGCCGATAAATCACCTGTATACATAACAAACTACCGCATACCTGAAGTACATAAGGACGAAATAGATAAACAGGTGAACAAGCTCTTAACGGATGGCTTGGTCGAACCTTCAGTATCACCATATAATAGTTCAGTATTGTTGGTGCCAAAGAAGTCGCTGGAAGGACGATGGCGTTTGGCGATCGATTACCGACAGGTATATAAAAAACTTCTTTCGGACAAATTCCCACTCCCAAGAATTGACGATATACTCGATCAATTGGGAAGAGCCAACTATTTTTCTGCACTGGACCTTATGTCTAGATTTCATCAGATTGAGCTCGAGCATGGCTCGCGAGATGTTACCTCATTCTCTACAAATAAAGGCACATATAGATGCAAAAGACTTCCATTCGGTTTGAAAGTGTCACCAAATTCCTTTCAGCGGAGGATGACGCTTGCTTTTTCAAGCCTTAAGCCTTCAACTGCATTTTTATACATGGATGACTTGATAGTAACAGGTTATCCCAAGGCTTACATGATCAAAAATTTGGAAGATGTTTTCCACACATGCAGAAAATTTTATTTAAAGCTACATCCTGATAAATGTAGGTTCTTTTGTCATGAAGTCACATTTTTAGGCCATAGATGCACACCGCTGGGCATCTTGCCTGATAGCAATAAGTATAATGCCATTAAAAATTATCCAAAACCTTAAAATAGCGACGAAGCTAAACGTTTTGTGGCTTTCTTTAATTATTATAGGAAGTTCATCCCAAATTTTGCTTACTACAGCAAGCCATTGACAAACTTGTCAAAAAAGAACTCTACGTTCCATTGGTCAGATGAATGCGAAAACTCATTTAATTATTTAAAAACGCCATTGCTGGATCCAACAATTTTGCAATACCCTGACTTCTCTAAATCCTTTTATATAACTACGAATGCTACCAAGGTGGCACGCGGGGCAGTGTTAAGTCAAAAGTATGAAGATACACTATTACCCATAGCCTACGCATCAAAATCCTTCACAAAGGGAGAGTCTAATAAAGCTACAATCGAACAAGAGTTTTTAGCGATTCATTGGGCTAAAAATTATTTCAAGCCTTACGTATATGGTAGGCAGTTTATAGTTAAAACAGATCACCGACCACTAACGTATTTGTTTTCGATGAAAAATCCTTCTTCTAAGCTCACAAGAGTACGTTTAGATTTAGAGGAATACGATTTTCAAATAGAATACATTAAAGGAAAAGAAAACTATATGGCCGACGCTTTGTCGAGAATTACACTGGAAGACATAAGAACCTGTAATATTAGGATGGTGACAACTAGATCAAAACCACAAGCGCAAGATAAACAACAAGCCCAACCTAAAGTATATGAAATTATTTCGGCGCGCCAACTTAAAAGACTTCCCAATATAATAACAACCATCCAATGTTCAAAAAGGGAACAAAAATCTTTTTAAATTTGAAGCTAATGTGTATGTTACCAATGGACAAGTAGACCTAGGTAAATTTTTCCAAGTGCTTGATGCGCAAGCACTTGGAAAAACAAATTGCAAATTTCAATGAATGATAAAATTCTTGAACAAGAACCTCTCAATGAATTTAAGAAAATGGGCAACAAATTCCTAACATACACTTCAATAGCGTTAATACCATCAGTTATACTAATCACTGACGAAACAGAAAAACATAACATACTCAAACGTTTTCACGAGGATCCCCTGTTAGGTGGCCACCCAGGAATCACTCGTATGATTAACAAAATAAGAAGATATTTCTACTGGAAAAATCTTACGAAATATGTCTCAAAGTATGTGAAAAACTGTGTAACATGCAAATCAATTAAAACCACTAAACACACAAAGGAACCCTTGATCATAACACGTACACCAGAAAAGGCATTTAACACGGTGGTAATTGATAATATAGGCCCACTACCTATCACCGAACACTCACAACAATACATCATAACAATTATTTGTGATCTTACCAAATATCTCATAACTATTCCGATTCCAAACAAAACTGCAAAAACAGTTGCAACGGCAATTTTTGAGAAATTGTTTCTAATATATGGACCTGTGCATAATATATTAATAGATATGGGAACGGAATACAGTAACGAAATACTAAAGGAATTGTTAAAACTGCTTAATGTAGAACTAGTTCATTCAACACCATACCACCACGAAACAGTTGGTACAGTGGAACGCTCACATCGAACGTTCAATGAATTCATAAGCTCATACATTTCAAAATCAATAGATAATTGGGATAAATGGCTCCCATATTTTACTTATTGCTACAACGCAACACCATCAACAACTCACAAGTACTGTCTGTTCGAATTGGTATTTGGTAGGACTTCGAAAATTTTTTTACTATTACGAGGGCTGATCAATGAGTCCGTGACTTTTCGAACTTCCCTCGTAGTTATATGAAATGCAACACTTTTCCCATCAAGTACCACCTGTTAATAGACTACTGTCAAATTTTGAGCAAGTACCGTCTTTTACTTTGCGTTTAACAGCTGTGTATTTTTCTAAAAATGGAAAAAAGTGAATTTCGAGTGCTCATTAAACACTATTTTTTGCGAAAAAACCGTCAATCAAACCAAGAAAAAGCTTGATAAATACTAGGGGGACTCGGCACCATCGATTTCATTGATAAAAAGTGGTTTACTGACTTTCGTTGTGGTCGCACAAGTACAAATGACGCTGAACGTTCTGGACGCCCAATTGAGGTCAGTACACCCGAAAATGTCGAAAAAATCCACGATATGGTGTTGGCCGATCGAAGAGTAAATAAAACTGCGTGAGATTGTTGATGCCATAGGCATTTCATATGGCAGTGTGGTTTCGATTTTAAGTGATCAGCTGGGTTTAAGAAAGTTGTCTGCAAGATGGGTGCCGCGCCGCGTTTGCTCTCAATTGACCATAAACGTAAACGTAAAATGTGTGCAGTCTCAATGGCAAAACTCTATGAATTGGGCTACGAATTGGTACCTCATACGCCATATTCTTCGTATTTAGCCCCTAGTGACTACTTCCTATTTCCAAACCTAAAGAAATGGCTCAGTGGAAAGAGATTTAGCTCCAACGATGAAATTATTGACCAAACAAATGCCTATTTAAAGGACCTCGAAAAATCCTATTTCTTGGAAGGGATACAAAAACTGAAGAAACGTTGGAGTGTATTGAGTTAAAAGGAGATTATGTTGAAAAATAAATTTTTGTTTTGCAACAAAAACTGTGTTTCATTCAAAAAGTCACGGACTTATTGATCCACCCTCGTAAATTCAAAAACAATAGAACCAATATATAACTTTCATGATTATGTCAAAGAAGTCAAATATAAAATTAAAGTGGCTAACGAATACGCGAAAAATAGCTTGGAAAAATTAAAGCAAACTCAAAAATTGAATTATGATAAAACTATAAACCAAATAAATATAAAAACGAATGATCAAGTTCTTGTAAGAAATGAAAAAGGGCATAAATTGCAAAATTTATATACAGGACCATACAAAGTTATAAAAGTTGATAATAACAATAATTGCACGCTTCTAACGGACAATAATAAAGAATTTAGAGTACATAAAAACAGACACAAGTTAGCAAATATTCATTGGCGGTTAATGACATAAATTATAAAGAAAATTTTAATTTATTATACCAATTTTATTGCGAATATCACAATTTATTATAATTATTACATAAAGAGAAAAAATAAAATTATATAAAAATAAATAGATAAGTTATATATGTATATGTTTCAAATTATATAGGAAATATATATGCACGTATATTAGTACGAGGATCTAACTGAAGCGCTTTAGGTACTAACTGAAGCGCTTTAGGTACTAAGAATTATACAAATTAAAACTTTAGATATTAAGTCCTCTAGAAATTAAATATCCTAGCAATTTAATATTCTATAATTTAAATACTTAGCAATTAATAATCATGAATAATATTGGTTAGAAATTAAATTTTAATTATATGTAAATAAAAAATACTTTTAATTAATTGTTCCTATTGAATTAAATATTATTCCTATTTCATTATCACTTTAAAAGCGAGCGATCATGACTTCTGTCAGAACTTATGATCACACTTTTTAAGAAGGGGAGGTGTAGTGAGAATATTGCTGAACACTGTGTTGGTATGCAATTTATTATTAAATAAATTAGGTCACTTAATGGACATTGAACCAATACATATTTCTATTAAAGTCGAATCAGAATTTTTCAAGTGTTCATTGCCCAACAATTCAATGAATTGGAGACTATCGCTACTTATTAATATGATCCGTATACATCGTATAATTGTTTTGTTTGATTCGCAACAATGCACCACACAAGCTGTTTCTCACTAAGCTTGTGTGGCGCATTGTTGCGAATCAAACAAAACAATTATATTTCTGACTATTGCTGTAGTAATCATTTTTGGAAATAGCCTTAAGTAATAAATGTAAAAAAAATTTAATTAATAAAATACAGTCACTTCTTGACACCCAAGTTGTGCACTAAAGTACATATTAACACAAGCTATTAAAATATGGCTCTCCAGATTAATAAATTTTTTAATTAAAGGAAAAGAAAGTGTTTGAGATGCACTTTGGGACATTTTGCATAAAATGACTAGAAATTACACAGGGAAATTGGCTAATTTTTTTCCGAATCGACTAAGGGACGTAAGGAGGGTTCCCACCTTTTTTTATGCCAATTAAAGTACATTGGTTATTAAAGGTTAAGGAAAAAAGTACACAGTATAAAAATAAAGTACAATTTATTTATCTTTATTATACTTAAAAAAATATTTTTTTTGCTTTTCGCAAGTTTTATCAAATAATTATTATTTCTAAACAATTGTACAGCATCTTTAGATTTTACTATATTTAAATTAAAGTAAAATTAATTCATTTTTATCAGATTCAGAGACGCTTCGATTCTTTCACCTCTCCGTTTGCTCTTTATTACAGAAAAAACTCTGTGAATGCTGACGTGGCAGGAATAGAAAGTAAAAATTAAATTACTTTATAAAATTTGAAAATTTATCATCAGTCTTATTAAATACTAGCTGCTATTTACTTGCAGTAGCTAATTCGGCAAAACCTTCAGAACTGTGTATCTGATCATAAAGTTTATTTAATAACGCAATTTCTCCACAAATATCCATATTTATATTAAGTTTTATTCAGATTTAAATTTTCGATTATGTTAACAATATTAGGTAGTATGAATAAAACAACTATTTGCTTTTTACTTAAAAATTTGTTTTAAAATACAAAAATCTGGTAATTATTGAATATAAAACTAAGAATTTTTGAGTTTTAATACATAATTTTAAGTAAAAATCAAACACTTCTTTTATTCATACTACCCGTTATCCAATTCAACATTGCTTTTTAAATTTATATTGCTAATTGTAAATAACAAATTTGTGTTTTTAAAATCAAACTATTTTTAGGTTTTATAAATAAATAATAAAAAATGCCTGTTAATTTCGCTACACAGAAAAAAATAAGTTTCGTTTTTGATAACAAAAATCCCGGTATTCAATAATTTTTTTTTTCAAATTTCCTGTGATAAAGAATTCCCCTATATTGATAACAGAATTATTTCAAAATAAAAATATATATATAAATTAAAAAAATGTTGACATGGCTGGTATACGAACCCGGGCTTTCCGGACGTAAAGCATACACTCTCTAGCTGAGCCATATCCCAATAATTTTTTTATGGGATACAACTTGTTTTAAGTACTTATGTATAAAAAGAAAAGAAATAACCGGCATGGAAAAGAAATACTTTCAACGAAATATTTTATTATGTTAAAGATAAATGTTATTGAAATTCATATTTTTTTCTAATAACATGGTCTTATTGAATATAATTCTTGTCTATTTTTTTCTGTGTAGTCAGTTCCGGTGAAGACAACAGTTTGACTAAAAACCCTGAGGTCTTAAGTTCAAGACTAGTTTCACGCAAGCCAACATTACACTGTTTTACATTAATCTGCTTTACCAGCAAAATGTATAAAGTTTCTAATGCATTTTTTAGAGAGATTAGGATATGCTTATCACAAGAAAAGTAAAGAAAAAATTTTCATTTCGACTATTTCCAGATAACGGTAATTTTCTGTTTTTTTGATATATACTTCCCAGAGTCAAAAGCTGGTTCGATTAAAGTGGTCTATATAACCTGACTGACTAATATAACCTGAAGCTATTTTGAATTCTAGATAATTCAAATCTTGCGAAATAAAGTATTTTCGCGTACTTTGTTGTTCTCATAAAGTATAAAGTACAATTACTCGAAATAACGTACAATACTTTATTATAAAGTGCGGGGGCAAGCCTAGACGTAAGGGAAGCAAAATGCCGTAAATAGAATAATTAAAATTTTTGCTTCCGTATTCAACTTTTTCTTTTATTTGAAGTGTACAAGTTTTTATTTTGCATTAGAAAGTGATGTTTTTGTTTCTGTAAATTACTAAAATTTGTCCAAGAGTGTTCAAAAACATTTTTGTGGCTTCAAAGTCTATGGAGTCTACCCTTTAATTTGGCATATAGTTTGTCAGGTTTTATTTCATACATATAAGAGATTGAATTATTTCAGTCAATAAAGTGCACAAGTTTTTTTTGGTTCACTGTAGATTTAGTAAAAAAATTGGCAAACAAATTTTACTTTTGAGTTACATATGTACATATAAGCTAGCATACATACTTTCATTTTCACAGAAACGATTTCAAATGAAATAAAGTCGAATTGATTTAATTTTTTTGTTTTTTAATTTTTTTTTTAATTTTGGAAAAGTTATTTGTTACGGGTTAAGCATGTCCATAAGTCTGAAATTCATTTCTGCTTTACCATATCATTAGTAGACTTCAACCATACTTTTGAAAAGTTTCAAACCTCTTATACTATGCACAAACTTCCAAAAATCAATAGAGAATTTACGAATGCTTTTTGAAAATTGTAATAGAATAAGCGTAGTACTTAATATAAATTGTGTGTTGTGTTTTGTATAAGTTGCTATGCCTATGGCACTTATTCTATGGTAGTTTTCAAAAATCGTTTGTAACTTCTCAAATGATTTTTAAAAGTTTGTGCATAAGATAATGTGTCGTACGTTCCCCTATATACACATCTGTTAGCAAAATGAGAAACAGATATTTGGCAACCTTGAATAGAGAAGAAAAAAATATACGTTACGAACTTTTGATGTAAGCAACACGCTTCGTTTTGTCTACCCAAAAGTATTTTTTAATATAATAAAGTAAAATTCTAATTTTAGTTAATATAAGAATTAACTGTGTTTTAATTAACTTATATTAATCTGCATAAGAGCCCCACAATAAGATATTTAAATCTTTTCAAAAGTATGGTTGAAGACTAAATACTAATAGTTTTGTAAAACACTCATAAAATGCTGACATATCAACATGCTTAACCCTCAACAAATTCAACTTTTTTAAAATAAAATTATAAGAATATCTCAAATAACAATTTTGATAAATTTTTTAATTTTGTTTAAATTTAAGGCCAGATTTTGTAAATACAAACCTTTTTTTGTTTTGAAAATTGGACGCTTTTTTTATTAAAAATTTGAGCTATTTTCCATACGAATCTGAAACGTTTAGAAAGGAAACTTTTTACAAAATCTGCTTGTTATTTTTTGTTATTTTTGTATATGTAGGTGTATACGAATTTTCAGCTTATTATCTCTCATTCCGCAGTGAAACCCTAAAATGACTGGGCTATATGAGCACCACTTTTTTCGTGTGGAATTTACAACAAACACATTGGGTTTTTTTTTAACGTACACAATTGCAGCATACTTTCAAGCGCATGTTATGATTGGTTACTTGTCATATTTTTCGTATGAAAAAACCAATATTGATCAATATTTTTCGCAAATTTTAACAGACTACTAAGCTTTAAGTGAATTGGGGGCGGCTTGCTTTACCTGACAGTGATGATTTCATCTTCGTCGTTTCGTAGAATGGAAAAGCGATTTTCAGAAGGCACCGCTTCAGATTTACCATCTTTGGGCATTTTCGCCACTGGAGCCAGGGCTGCTAGTTTAGGGGTTCTGACCAGAAATTAGGGGAATTGTCATCACAAAAAAGAATGAAACATTTCATTTGGGGTTTGGGGTTTTCATTGGGGTTATTTTAAAAATACAATGGGGTTTTCGGAGATATTCCTTAAAAATGTCTTTCCTTTGATCTGTAGTTAAAACTATTTTTTTTTCAAATATTTTTAACATGCATACATATATTGCGAGATTTGGACTCCAGGTAAAGGACTATTAACACAAAGTTCAGTCATATCAATTTTATTGAAAAGTTTTCTAACTCTCAGTTTGCTTGAACTTAAGTTTTATCTGAAAGTTTAACATTATCGTTACCATTTTATTTGTGCTTTACCAAATCAGTAGTATACTTCAACCATAATTTTGAAAAGTTTCAAGCCTCTTACCTTATTCACAAAGTTTCAAAAATCATTTAAGCACTACAAAAGCGTAGTAGGCTTAGAAACTTATACAAAGCACAACAAACAAATTATATTCGATATGAATCTATTTTATTTTTCATATCGAATATAATTCGGATTCAGCTCATCGAAATAGATGTTGGTAGGTGGGAGTCATATGTACAGCCAACTTTTTTGTTTTTGTGTGCCGATCAGCGATGCCATTTATGAAGATTTTTTACGATATGACAAAAAACGATATGCCATACTGTGTTGTCATATCGTAAGTTTTTTACGATATTACAACACAGCATGTTATATCGTCTTTGGTCATATCGTACAAAATCTTCACAAATGGCATCGCTGGTGCCTCTGAGTTTTCGTCTAATTTCAACAAATTTGGTGTACACTTATTTTTCATTTCCACAAGAGCATCACACAATAATTTTGTAAGAAAAATAACAGAAAATATTAATTGTAAACGACCATATCAATGACACACAAACATTATGACACATGTGGTAAACAAATGCTTGCACTTCATACGTATACCAAAATACCTACAGCGAAGTGAAACATGAGTATTTTCATTTGCTCCACTTATAGTTTATTGCTTTAGGTACTTGACCGTACTTAAGGGGTAACAATCGAAAATCAAATTTCTTTTTATTTCTTTTTATTTTATTTTAAATACCTTAAATAGGAGAAATGTAATTTGTTTAAAATTAATGACTGTGCTGATTGGTCAGTCGATCAGTAAATGCATTTTTGTAACATGAACAAAAAGTTGAACACCATGTTACATTGGGCATTTTGGATGTATGAATGAAATGCAAGATATGTCAGATAAATTTTAGATAATGTGTAAATTAGTATATAAGTTAGAAAATTTGTAAATAAAGGCTAGTCTCAGTTTGGACACAAGAATTCATTCTTCTTTTCACTGAACTCAAATAAAGGGCATCATTTGCTCGTCTGCCGAGTTTTAAAGCCTCGCTCTACAAACCAAGGCTTTCTATTGCATTAGTCGCGATTCTATGCTAATGCAATAGTAATAGATTTGCAATTGTTTTGAATATTTAAAAACCATACATATCAAACATATTATATGGCGATCCTTGGCCAACATATCTGGAATTTTTCTTTTTAAATGGACGAAGACTTTCATGAACTTTTCGAAGATTTGGTTAACAGATTGGCAGTGGAGGAGTACAATCCCACTGAAGGCGTAGAAATTCAGGCACCACCTTACATACCTACCCCTAAGCATTGCGGACCACAGCCAATTATAATTGAACAATATCTTGAGAGAAATAAGTCAAAAAAACAGCGTCCAGTACCACCTGTAACTCCAACTAAAAAGAAGACGAAGGGCGGCAAAAAGAAGCGGCTCAATAGAGAAAAAGCGGAATTAAGGCGGCTAATAAGCCTTAGCAGCGGACCGCAAAAGAAACTCTTCTACAACCAATTAAAAGAGTTAGAAAAATAAAAAGCAGCAAAAATTACATTTTATAATGATAATTTACAAAAATAATTAAATTATTTCATTATTATGACTTAAAGTAGGCACAAAAATTGTTTTTTTTTAAATTTACATATATTTATACAAAAATACATAAATAAAAACATCAAAATGGGTTGGTGGAGTAAAATTAGTAACGCAATTTTAGTAGCAATTGCTGGCTATGAATTAGGCAGCAATACTGAAAAACCCAAACACACTAATGATGAAAAACATTGGATTGTAGTATTATCTATAATTCTTATATTGTTTTTGATCATATGTATTTCAAAACTAAATAGTTATTATAAAAAATATGTCAATAAGAAAGTAAACAACAACATTGTTTAAAAAAAAAAAAAAAAAAAAAAAAAATTCTAAAATGTATTGTAAATGGACCAATTAATAGATAGATTGACTAGAATTATCATTAATTTGAGCAAATCGGGTAGCAGAGGATATACTGAAAAAACATTAATTTTAAAATTAGAAGAGGTAGAGTTAATTGAAAAACAATTTGTAGAATTTAGCATTGGTAAAGAAATAAAAGAAAAACTTATAGAGAAATTTTACAAACTTTATGAAAAAGCAAAGACACTGTTAAAGCAAAAATTAGATACAGAATCAACTCAAAGTATGTCAGATTCAGAAAGAGAGGCTGAAAATTCAAACGTATCTACTGAAAACTCAAACTTAACTCCTGAAAATTCAAGTTCAAGTTCAAATTCCACAGTTAAAATGGCATCATTCAATTTAGAACTATCATTGAAAAGTATACCAGAATTTTCTGGAAATTTCAAAGATTTAACATCATTTTTGAAAATAGTTGAAATAGTTTACAATTCTTTAACAACTGACGCGAAAATACAACTCATAGATTTTGTTATTAATGTGAAATTAACACCAAGCGTTAGAACTGCTATAAGTGCTACAGAAATTAGTGATTTCAATAACCTTAAAAATTCACTTCAATCAAGATATAAGTCTACAAAAACTATAGCTCAAATACAACTAACTTTGAGTAGATTCATGCAAAAGAACATGAAAATACAAACATATAACGAGAAGCTTTTAGAAATGATTGCTGAACTGAATGAACTGCAAATACACGAAATACCACAATGCAATGTTATACAGAAAAACACAATTATTTCTCTTAATAATACTTATGCATTGAATATATTCAAAAATGGTCTTAATGCAGATATTAAGCCAACAATTTTTGCTTCTAAGCCAAAGGACTTGAATGAAGCTGTACAACTTGCAATAGAACTAGAAAAAGACTTTTCTAGTAATGAAAATCAAGTATTATATTTTTATAATGGAAACAATTTAAATAAGCGGAATAATAAAAACAATAATAAAAATAATAACTTTAGAAATAATAATTATAACAGAAACAATATTTCGAACCAGAACAATAGAAATTCGAATTACAACAATAACAGAAATAATAGTAATAATATTCATAGAAATAATAATAATAATCATAGATATAATAATAATAGAAATTATAATAATAATACCTGGAATGATAACAACCATTACAACTATAGACAAAACAACAATAATAATAATAGTAGACGAAACCGAAATAACAATGGAAATAGCGTACATGTAGTTCAGGAAAACACCGAAGGCCCGGAGATGAACAATCAAAATTTAATCATTCATCCTCCGGAGCAGTATTAAATAAAATTTTTTCTATTTCTAAAAACACTACCAATTATATAGAATTAGACATAGGAACAAAAACTAGCTTAACATTTTTAATAGATACAGGGGCTGATATTTCATTATGTAAATTAGAAAAATTAAATGAAGACCTTTTTATTGATAAAACACAATCATGTTCATTTTCTGGTATAACGAACGAAAAGATAAGATCTATTGGAATCACAGAATTAAATTTTAAATTATATGATAACCAATCAAAACACAATTTCAACATAGTCGACGATAATTTTCCAATACCAACGGACGGAATCTTGGGAAGAGACTTTTTCACAACATTTTTATGCAAAATTGATTATGAAACATTCACGATTTCATTAACTCTACAAGAAACAGAAATTACAATTCCCATGAAATCTACAATAAATAGAGATTACTACATTAAAATAGAGAAACGATCTGAATTAATATGTCCTGTACAATTAAATCTAACGGAAGATAGTATTATTTTAAGTAAAGAATTAGAGTCAGGAATTTTTATAGGGAATACAATAGTTCCAGGAACAGGCATTACTCATGTTAAATTTCTAAATACAACAGATGGAGATGTAATATTAAAAAATGTTGATTTCGAAATTGAACCATTAAATAAATACGTTTTTCTCACTAAATCCCAAAACAATAAAAACAGATTTAGCAAACTATTACAAACGTTAAAAATTGACAATACTGACAGTAAAGCAACGGATGAATTGATAAACATTTTTAAAGACTATCAAGACATATTTCACTTAGAAGGCGACGTTTTAACAGCAAATAACTTTTATACACAACATCTTAATTTAACTGATAAAACACCAGTTTACATCAAAAACTATAGACTTCCACAAACTCAAATAGAAGAAATCGATCAACAAGTTCAAAAATTATTTGATGACGATATTATTGAACATTCAACCAGTCCTTACAACTCACCATTACTTGTTGTACCAAAGAAAAGCAATGGAGACAAAGAGAAATGGCGACTTGTAGTAGATTTTAGACAATTAAATAAGAAAATAGTTAATGATAAATTTCCACTTACAAGAATTGAAGATGTATTGGATAAATTGGGAAGAGCAAAATATTTTTCAACTCTGGATATGACAAACTCGTTTCATCAGATTAACTTAGATAAAGAATCAAGAAAACCAACTGCATTTTCCACATCAAACGGTCACTATCAGTTTAAACGACTACCTTTTGGTCTTAAAATTTCATCAAATAGTTTCCAACGTATGCTAACTATAGCACTTTCAGGTCTCGATAGTAAAGCATTTTTATATGTGGACGACATCATAATTTTTGGATGTAGTTTGAAACATCACAATGACAATCTGAGACAGGTATTTGAACGTTTATCAAAATACAATTTAAAATTGAACGCAAGAAAATGTGTATTTTTAAAGTCGGAAGTTGTTTATTTAGGTCATCTAATAACAAAAGAAGGTATCAAAACAGACCCAGCAAAACACAAGGCAATACAAAATTATCCAATACCGAAAGATGCTAACGAGGTAAAACGATTTGTAGCTTTCTGTAATTACTATAGACGTTTTATAAAAAATTTCGCTACATTAACAAAATGTCTGAATGATCAAACAAAGAAAGGAAAAACATTTGAATGGACAGATGAATGTCAACAAACTTTTAACATATTAAGACAAAAATTAATTAGTTCACCAATACTACAATATCCGGATTTTGAAAAACCTTTCATTCTAACAACAGATGCTTCAAATTATGCTTTAGGTGCAATCTTATCACAGGGAGAAATAGGAACAGATTTGCCAATAACCTATGCTAGCAGAACTTTGAATAAACACGAAATTAATAAACCGGTGATAGAAAAAGAATTACTTGCTATACATTGGGGCATTGAATACTTTAGACCATATTTATATGGTAGAAGATTTATAGTAGTAACTGACCACAGACCTCTTGTTTCACTTTTCACTCATAAAAACCCCTCTTCTAAATTAACAAGAGTACGGATTGATTTATCAGATTATGACTTTGAAATTATATACAAAAAAGGAAAAATAAATACAAATGCTGATGCATTATCTAGAATTAAGATAGATTCTGATATGCTAAAAAACATGATTCCAATAGAAGACGATTATTCCAAACCAACAAAAATTTTAGCAATTACGCGTGGAATGAACGCAAAGGGCAAAACAACTGAAAACAACACAGATGAGAAAAACATATCCCAACAGCAAAAATATACAAACATATGGGAATGTACTTCACTACAGGATATTAAAAATGTGCACAAATTGAAATTTAAAATTATCAATGATGATAAATTAAATGGTACCATTGACTGTATAAATAATAGCTATCATATGAATATTAGTGATGATCTTGCAAAATACGTTTTGTTTCTAGAGAAGCTGATAATCTATATGCATAAGCAGAATATTAAAGATCTCGCATTAGCTAGCGACGATGAAATTTTCAAACTGATATCAGTAGAATATATGAAAAGAATTTATGATGAGGTATACCAAAGATTGACAAAATCTAAAAAATATAAAAACATTAACTTAAATATCATCTTGTATAATCCTTTGCAGTACATTAAAAATAAGAAATTACAAAATAAATTAATTGAAGAATTCCACAACTCACCATTATCAGGACACTTAGGCATACGAAAGACTGTACTAAAACTCAAACAAAGATATGTTTGGCAAAATATGAGAAAAATGGTAAGAGATTACGTTGTAAATTGCGATAAATGTTTAAGAAATAAGCAAACAAAACATATTAGAGAGGAAATGAATATCACCGAAACCCCAAATACTAGTTTTGAAATAATAGAAATAGATACAGTAGGACCATTAAGAATTTCTAATAATTATAGATATATACTAACAATGCAATGCGAACTAACAAAGTATGTTGTAGCATACCCTATGGAAACAAAAGAAGCGAAAAATATAGCTAAAACTCTAGTAGAACAGTTTATTTTAAGATATGGTTGCTTTAAAGTATTAAAATCAGATAGAGGCACTGAATTCAAAAATGAATTAATGAATGAAGTATGCAAACTATTAAATATAGACCAGAAATTCTCAGCACCATATCACCATCAGTCTATAGGAACACTGGAAAGAAATCACAGAGTATTAAATGAATATATGTTAAATTTTGTTGAGGATTTAGAGTGGGACAAGTGGATACCTTATTATACATTTGCGTATAATACCACACCTCACGTAAATAGCAATTATTCTCCATACCAGTTGATTTTTGGTAAATTACCAACTCTGCCCACAGACGCATTATGCACTAACATTAAAGTTTATGATTTGGAAAATTATGCTAATGAACTTAGGACTAGGATTAAGAGAGCATTAGATAACGCAAAAAATTTAATAAATATGGCAAAAGAAAAATCAAAATTAGAATATGATAAGAAAATTATAAAAAGTTTATTTGATGTAGGAGACTTAGTATTAGTAAAACTGGAAATTAGAAAGAAAAATCAGAGTCCCTAAATTGGTCCATATAGAATACTAGAAAGACAAAATTGTAATTCAATACTAGAAATAAATAATAAAAAACGAATATTCCATAATAACTCATTAAAATTATACAAAAAAAATCATGAAATAAAGTAGATATAAGTATATATTCTTATTCATAATACTTACTAAAAATGCATTAACAAAAAAAAAAAAATAAAAATTTTTTAAAACTATTAATTTGTATTCAGATTTAAATTTATTCAAAATCTCATAAATTTTATCTTAAGGGTAAGGGTGTGGTGTACACTTATTTTTCATTTCCACAAGAGCATCACACAATAATTTTGTAAGAAAAATAACAGAAAATATTAATTGTAAACGACCATATCAATGACACACAAACATTATGACACATGTGGTAAACAAATGCTTGCACTTCATACGTATACCAAAATACCTACAGCGAAGTGAAACATGAGTATTTTCATTTGCTCCACTTATAGTTTATTGCTTTAGGTACTTGACCGTACTTAAGAGGTAACAATCGAAAATCAAATTTCTTTTTATTTTATTTTAAATACCTTAAATAGGAGAAATGTAATTTGTTTAAAATTAATGACTGTGCTGATTGGTCAGTCGATCAGTAAATGCATTTTTGTAACATGAACAAAAAGTTGAACACCATGTTACATTGGGCATTTTGGATATATGAATGAAATGCAAGATATGTCAGATAAATTTTAGATAATGTGTAAATTAGTATATAAGTTAGAAAATTTGTAAATAAAGGCTAGTCTCAGTTTGGACACAAGAATTCATTCTTCTTTTCACTGAACTCAAATAAAGGGCATCATTTGCTCGTCTGCCGAGTTTTAAAGCCTCGCTCTACAAACCAAGGCTTTCTATTGCATTAGTCGCGATTCTATGCTAATGCAATAGTAATAGATTTGCAATTGTTTTGAATATTTAAAAACCATACATATCAAACATATTATAACATGTAAAAGTGAAATATCGTGTCTAATATACAATTTTTAATTTTTCGCCTGTGCTCAGTTGAATATAGAAGAAATTCTATTCTCAATTACTATAAAATTTGAGTTTTAAATGTCATATTCTTAAAGTTAGTTACTGAAATCAGACTTAACTAAATTTTGAGTTTAGTATTAACTTCATGTTAATATATTTCTTGTTAACGGCTCTAATTACTGCACTACGGCAAACAGAATGTTGGTATATGTTAGAATAAAACCAACGATTTTTATTTTATATATTTTTTACAAAAAAGAATGTCTTTATTGTTACAATTCAAATTATCATTGTCCTAATTTTCAATATATTTTGAAATATAAAAAGCAACGAGTCGTTGATTATTTAAATAGTTTTCCTTTTAAATTTATATTTGTTTAACAAATGGTTTTCTACAAAGTATTTATTTTGTAGTCACCACAGTACTCCCCCTCCAGTATTGTTATACGGCGAATCTGACTTTCTTTACTTTCTTGGGAATATCATCAGAACAATCTATAAAATTCAAATAATGTTTTAGTCTATCTATGGTTACAACAGTCTCTCTTTCATTTATCAAAAGTTTGAAAAATTTATCCGTTCGTGAAATAACTTTAAAAGGGCCATTTTACGGTGGTTAAAGTGGCTTCTTTACTGCGTCACATCTGACAAATACATACTCGCAAGCTTTTAGTTGATCATTTATATATGTTTTGGTATTACCATGACATCCTGTAACTAGGGGCTTAACACTAAGCATTTGACTTCTAAATAAGTTAATCCAGTCCGTGTCAGTATTATACGTCAAATTTTCTTCGACCAGTTCACCTGGTAAAGCAAGAGATGTTCCATAAACCATTTCCGCAGCGGACACCTGCGAATCAGTTAAAATTCTTGTTCGAAGACCTAGCATAACAAGTGGTAATGCACTAATCCAGTCTTTATTTCCGCTACTCATCAAAGCAGACTTCAAAGTTCAATGCCACCTTTCTATAAGTCCATTTGATTGAGGGTGGTAAGATGTAGTGTGTGTTACCCTTGAGCCAAATATTTTAGAAAGTCCTCGAAACAATTTGCTTTCAAACTGCCTACCTTGATCGGTTATTATTTGTTTTGGTACTCTAAATCTAGTTATCCACATATTTGTAAAGGCAAAGGCAACTGTTTCAGCTTTAATGTCAGCTAACGGAATTGCCTCCGGCCATTTCGTAAACCTGTCAGTACAAGTTAGAAGATAGCGATAACCTTGACAACTTTCTAATGGGGCAACTATATCGATATTTATATGCTTGAAACGTTCCGTTGGGGGTTTGAAAATTCTTAATGGGCTTTTCGTATGGCGGTTTATTTTTGATTTTTGACAAGCTATACAACTGCTAACCCATTCAGAAACCTCTTTTTTATGATTTCCATACAAAACGAGAGCGCACCAAATCTATTGAAGCTTTAACACCTGGATGTGATAGGAGTTAGTTAAATAAGGCCTCATCTTCGAATTTGAAACATCGCAGTATATTAAATAATCGCCATGCTTTACTATCTTTAAGTCGAGGGAAGAATCACTGTTGATAATAACTCTGTATCACTCTTTTGTTCTTCAACCAGTTTGGCAAGATCTAAATTTGTAGGCATATCAATTGCTTGAATGCGCGATAGTGCGTCTGCTACAACATTATCTTTTCCTTTTATATGACGAATGTCCGTAGTATACTGACCAATATAATCTAATTGCCTCAACTGTCTCAGGGAAGCTTTATCCGGTTTTTGCTTAAACGCGTACATAAGTGGCTTATGGTGAGAAAAGATACAAAACTGGCGACCTTCCAAAAAATATTGGAGATGTTTCAAAGTAGAAAACCCAGCCTGAAGTTCGCGGTCGTATGCGCTATATTTTATTTGCGTCTTACTGAGTTTTCTAGAAAAAAATCCCAAAGGTTTCCAGCTACCGTCTATGAATTGTTGTAACACTCCTTCCATGGCAGCGTCAGAGGCGTCGACACACAAAGAAGTAGGCACATTTTCTTTCGGATAAGATAAAAGCGCTGCATTGCCAAGTTTTTGTTTACACTCTTCGAATGCTTGTTTCCTGGAATCATTCCATTTAATGTGTCGTTTATCATTCTTTACGTTACCTTGAGGTATGCCATGCAGAATCGCTTGATATTCAGCTGCATGCGGTATGAAACCACCGCCTGTAAAAATTAATCATACCTAAAAAACACTTGAGCTCCTTGACAGTTGTAGGTAGTTTGTACTGCAAAACTGCTTCCACACGACTAGGAAGTGGTTTCAACCCTTCTTTTGTTACCAAATAAACAAGGAGTTCATGTTGTGAAACACCAAAAATACATTTCGAAAAATTTATTGATAGACCAAATTGACGCAGACGTTGAAATAAACTTCTTAAGTGTTTTTCATGTTCTTGCTCAGATTCCGAAGCAATTAATAAGTCATCAATATAAACGTAGATGAAATCCAACTCTCTTACTACTTCGTTCATAAAACGTTTGAAAGTTTGTGCAGCGTTGCACAAACCAAATGTCATTCGCAAAAACTCATAATTGCATATCGGTGTTGTTATTGCAGTTTTCTTTATATCGTCTTCTGCGACAGGAATATGATGGTACGCTTTCACTAGATCTATCTTATTGAATACTTTCTTACCATCTAATATTATCCCAAAGTCGTGTATATGTGGAACAGCATAGCAATCAGGTACAGTACGAGAATTCAGATTACGGTAGTCTGCGCAAGGGCGCCACTCACCATTGGGTTTTTGACCATATGTAGAGGACTTGCCTAGTTGCTATTGGAAGGACGACATATTCCAAGGCGAACCATTTCATTGAATTCTTTCCTGACCACTACTAACTTTTCAGGAGAAAGACGTCTTGGCTTGCAGAATACCGGTGGACCATTTGTAGTTTCTATAAAATGTTGAACTGAGTGCTTGGCTTTAGAGTGGAAATTTATTTTCGATAAGTCATTAAATTCCATTAAAAGTGAATAAAATGGAGACGAAGGTGATAATGTTTTTATTGAAAAATTTTGATTATGAAGAATAATACCTTTTGAACTATGCTTTGATTTTGGATCAATTAGACGATTGTTTTTGATATCAATAAGTATACCATAGTTACATAAGAAGTCTGATCCAATAATCCGTTTCTGTATATCAGCAATGATGAAATCCCATGTAAAATTTCTCTTGAGTCCTAAATCGATAGTGAGAGTTTTGGTACCAAATGTTCTTATTGTTGAGTGATTTGCTGCAAATAGAACTAGCGGAGTTGGTTATGGTTTGTGTTGTATTGATGTTACTGGAATAACAGAAACATCTGCGCCAGAATCAACTAAAAACATAGATTTCGATTTAACATCTCGAATAAACAGGCGACAAAGCTCTTGGCTGCTCACGTCCGTCACCGAAGATGGAGCCCCAGTTAGTTTTCCTGATTTGATTGGTTGAAATTACACGGGCTAACACATTTCTTTGCTTTGCTTCCAAATTTAAAAGAGGTTTGTTTGATTTATTTGGAACGATTATTTTTACTAGTTGACCTGCTCTTGCTTCTTGACCTTCCCAAAGATTCAATTTTCTTACCTAGGCTTTGCAACTGACGTTCAATATTGTCCAGTCTAGTTACGCGGTTTTCTGATGTTGAAAAAACCACATGGATTTCTGTATCAGAGCAATCACAGATTTTATCTGCCATTGTGGATAAAATGGCTTTCGTTTGAGATGGCAGTCGCTGCATCCATAGCTGCTTCAAAATATCATCAGATACCTTACCTTGAGCTAAAGAACGCATTTGACTTAATAATTCCGAAGGTTTTCTATCTGATAAATCCATTTCCGTCAAAAGCTTTTTCAGCCGTTTTTCTTCAGAGTCAGAAAATGAAAATATTAGCTTTTCTTTCAAAATGCCGTACATGTTAGTTTCAGGTGAATTTATTATGACGTCATGCACTTTTTCGAGAATATGACTCTCAATCGATGCCACAATGGTATGGAACTTCGTTGCATCCTGAGTAACGCCAGCCATTATGAATTGCGACTCCATTTGCTTAAACCACAGCATTGGATCCGAACGCCAAAATGGTGGTGCCTTAACAGCTACTCTTGAAATTTGCATTTGAGAAATGTTCGATGCTGCAGAGGTATGGCTTCCTGACGTTGGTGATTCATTTGATGTTGACATCCTTCTAATACAAACGGGGGTCACCAATTTGTTGGTATATGTTAGAATAAAACCAACAATTTTTATTTTATATATTTTTTACAAAAAAGAATGTCTTTATAATAAGAATAAAAAATTTTGAAAGAGAATTTTCATTTATTTAGACAATTACAATGCAAATTGTTCATAGAAGAAACAAATATTATTTAATGTGGTGTTAAGCTCTATAAACTGTAGTCGATTTTCTTTGCGCATATTATTCATTTTCTTCCGTTTATTTCATATCAGTTAGAGTTGTGTCGTTCCGGAACGACCTAGTTCCATGGAACGATTCCCTAATTGGAATGGTGCGGAATGATTTCCTAAAAGGACGGTGCGGACTTTTTAAAGCTTAATTTTTTGTCGTTCGACGTTCCGTAATTGCAAACCGTCTGTTATATTTGTTTCGTTCTGTACACTTTTTTGTATAGTGATTCATTTATTTATGTTTATGATAGATTTTATTATTTCAAAAAATTTATTGCTTGTTGTGGGCTACATATTGTTTTTTTTACAAATATTTTACGAAAACAACGAACTATTTTTCTTGTTATTCTGTCAGAAAATGAAAATAAACAATAAAAAATGTTTGTCGTTTTTAGGAGCGATAGAGACGTTCTCTCCTACCTCGTTCATTCACTCTTCAAATTAAAAAACCGGAACGATAAACGAAAGGAAGGACGTAGTTACTTTAGTCTTTCGGATCGGTCGGAACGATTCCAGAAAAGGAACGATTTTGCCCAAATCTAATTTCAGGTATTCATAGCTATCAATGAATCTTTTTACCGTTAAGATACTTGCCTCTATACCACCTTGAGACCTGATTTTTAATGCTGAACAAGATGAGTTTGACGAAACTCTAAAGATTTTTCGCTTGGAGTTTAAGCGGTTAGAATACTCTCTATATAATTCATTCCATAGTTCACAATATTTTCTAAGTATCACAGCACAGTTTTGTGACTTCGCCCGATTTCCCGCGCAGGAATATCCTTGCGAACGATAAATATCGCTACGCTTTAATTAATTTTTTTTGGCCATTTTTCACTCATGTTTATTACAAAGTAATATTTTTCTTTCTACAAAAATTTCAAAATGCAAAGTGGTGCAAAGTGGCCTAAAAAATTGTATTTTATTTTCATATTTTTTTGGAAGAGGACCTTTGAACTATTGTTGCATTAGACTTTTATGTCGTTGCGGCTATTTTGCTAATCTTCAGAAAATTCCCTTTCCGATTGTAATAATTCGAGCTTTCGACAATAAAAAAAACCACTTGAAGAAAGTATTAACTCCAAATACTGAGCTCCACCAGTCGTCTCTATACCAGATGTTACCTTGAGGTTCAATATTCGTGAGATTCAACACTGTATTGCGGGCTTAAATTCGAAAAAGGTCAATGCACTGATATAATAATCAATAAAATGCTCTTAGAGCTACCCCATACTGCTATTTTGCGCCTCAAATACTATCCCGCAGAATGGAAAGTTTCGCTAATTACTATGATACCGAAGCCAAGCAAAGATCATACGAAGGTGGAGTCCTATATGCCTATTGTCTAACATGTCAAAGCTATTTGAAAAGCTACTTATGAGTAAGCTAACACCCATACTGAATGACACTGGATGCATTCCAAACCACAAATTCGGTTGTAGTAGACAACATATCACGATTGAACAAACACATAGACTCGTGAATGTGGTTAAAAAACCTTCGAGGAGAGCACCCTAATCCCCTTGCTCGAAACATCATTAACTTTAGAGGCTACACTCGGCTGAGAAGGAGGGACAATATTGCTCTTATATTGGCATAGCTAGACATATTTTCTAGGGGGGGCAACATTTTTTTCGAAAATTTTAATCCGGTTATGGATTTTCCTAACTAAGAATAATACTAAAAAATCTATTTCTTTTAATAACACTGCTTTACAAACATTAATTTTTTTAAGTTTTTAATTTACGAAAGCATTTTTTTAGAATAATTATGATGTGCTAAACACAAAAAAGGAATAAAAATTGAATTTCGGCTATTGTGCATAATATAACGGTTCATTTTCGTTTTTCGGTGTATACTTCTTGTTAAAGCGTCATTCAGAACCAAAGGCTGGTTCGCTTAAAATGAATTATATATTATTTGAAATGCTACTAAATTACGCGTCGAATAGTGGTTCTGATCGAATAAAAGCCGACTAAGTTAGAGTGGATAAAAGTTTAAATTCTTTGAAATTTTTAAAGCTCATCACCAGTTGTTGCCATTTCGGAAGCTGTTTTGTGCCACAAATAATAAAAAAATCCATAGATTTATAATATCATTGAATAGGCCATTCGATTATAAAAATTTTAAGCCATAATATACCTAAATCTGATGAAAACAAAAAATGTTATATTCTGTGTTTTATTATTTAGGCTGTTTATGATCAGATTTTTTCTGTACTTTAGATGCAAATAAAACAATTTATTCCATTTTAGCTCCCAATCTTTCATGGGGTTTTTCCGGCGTCTTTAGAAGAATCTTATAATCGACTTTGGATGGTGCTTTAAAGAGAAGTAAATATATGCACATACAACAAAAACCACAAATGTATCGTTATATGAACAATGGCTGAAGTGAACTTTTTTCAGAGTGTATCATATCTTCCTAATTACCCTAAAAAATGCATTAGCAAATTTAAACCTTTTCGTTGTAAATTGACAACCTGTTTGAATGATTTAGTGTATTTTACATATAATTATATGTATGTTATTACACATACAGTAAGGTACAAACGGCAATTTAAAAATAAAAACTCGTCATATTAATTCAATAATTCTCAGTTCAAAAGAAAAACTTTGTTGAAATTTTCAACTTTGAATATATATGGTTCAATATTGAAATAAACATTTTCAACATGAATAGATTTTTTCTCTGAATGTATGTATGTAATATAATCTTGTTTGTAAATACTTCAATATAATATTCGCACATACATACATACATATGTACATATGTATTAGTCTGTCAGGATATTTTTCCATAGACTTTAATTAAATAAATAAATAATATTCAATTAATTTTGATTACTTTTCAGACGTACCACTTATGGTACTATATCACCAACTTAGTTGGTGTTTGTTATAATTAATAAGTATTTATACAAAGCCACATACTTACAATAAATTTTTGCTTTGCTTAACTTGAGGTCTACACGTAACATAACATACCGTCTTCACGAGACATTAACTTTGAGATAACATGAAAAAAAACGTCGACAGAATACTAAAAACAAAATGTCGAATTTTCTCTTAATCTCATACTAGGGGAAGACGTAATTTTACTTTTCCGATAAGATTTCATTTTATGCAAATGCTCATCAAGTTAACATGTACTACTTTTTCATAATTAGTTACTTTATTATTAATTTTTCACACAAATTTAAATATATAAATCAATTAAACACATTTACTCATTTATTTAACACAGAAATTTTATAAAAAAACATCGCTTTTCATTTATTTTAATAAACACTCACACATGCATACTATTTTATTTTCATATGCATGTGTTTTTTGACAGTTCATCTCATAAGATTGTTGTAACAACGCTCTCATAAAAATTCTTATAACATTGAGATAACACTAATTTGAAGTCTACACGTAGCATAATTCTCTCTGCGATTGAATTTGACAATCTCATCTTACATATTATGTTACGTGTAGACCTCAAGTAATATGTAAGATGAGATTGTCAAATTCAATGGCAGAGAGAATTATGTTACGTGTAGACTTCAAATTAGTGTTATCTCAATGTTATAAAAATTTTTATGAGAGCGTTGCTATAAGAAATTTTATACCAACGATCTTATGAGATGAACAGTCAAAAACACACGTACAGGAAAATAATTTGGTGTGCATGTGTGAGTGTTTATTAAAATCAATTAAAAGCGATGTTTTTGATAAAGTTTCTATGTTAAATAAGTGAATAAATGTGTTTAATTGATTTATAAATTAAATTTTGTGTGAAAAACTAAAAATAAAATAAGTAATTGTGCAAAAGTAGTACATGTTAACTCGGTGAGCATTGGCATAAAATGAAATCATATAGGAAAAGTGAAATAACGTTTACGTCTTGTATGAGATTAAGAGAAAAATCGACATTTTGTTTTCATTATTCTGCCGACGTTTTCTCTCAAAGTTAATATATATCTCTTGAAGACGCTGTAAAAAGTCTTCATCCGAACATACATACATACATTCATACAAACATACGTACATACTTTCATTTGTACAACAACAATCCCGTATTACTTGCCTCATAAATAGCAAACGAAAAAACATACATCAATACTTACAATTGTATGTATGTTTGTAAAAATCTGTATGGACGTGCATATCACACTTCATGCAAAAATAAAATTTCCAAAATACATACCTACCACCAAAATATATGTATGCAAATATCCCAACATTCTTCAATGTCTGTATGTATGTATGTGTATGGCCCGCATATATTTTGTGCGTTCTTTTGCTTAAAACATTGTACACAAATTCTGTTTGTCAGCAATGCTTCACGCATTTTCGAGCAGTGCTTAAGCCTAGCAAAACCAATACTCTTCAAGCCTACTAATGCTAATGCTGCAAAACCTTCATAGTAAGGTATCACAGCATAATCACAAAAACCTCAATCGCGCACTTTCTGATTTTAAGCATCAGCATTTTTTCAACCTCACATGCTTATGCTGATTCTATGCAGCATCGGTTCTTTTAGCAATTTAATTGTGCTAACTCCGCTTGCTTACAAGTATTACATAGCAATGCTTAAGCAAATAGTTTCACATTAGGTTGTGTGCTTATGCAGCATGCTGATGCTTGTACATAGCAGCAGCAAGCAGCATATCAGAATTTGTGTGCTAATGCTAGCTTTAAGTCAGCAATTCAAACCCTGATTTCATGCCGATGTAAATGCCCTATAAGGAACTAGATTTTATTTTGTATGGGAAATCTAATAAAATAAAATAGATTTTGCCCAAAAACTCTTTTAAACTAGATTTCATGCCGATGTATATGCCCTATAAGATTTCATTACTTATTGTTAGTTCAATTTTATTGAAGATACAATAAATAAATATATCCGTTAAAAAAACATACTAACTGTTATCGAAAATACCATTAAATTAGCTCTAAAATTTTTTATAATAAAATACTACATCTACAGCTTTCTTCTATATGGCTACTTTGACTTTGTTATACAATGTTATCTACTGAAGTCGACCGTACAATTTGTTTAAACAGGGATTAAACTGCCGAACTTGAGCCTGCATTAAAAGCGTTGGTTTATTGTATTATTTGTTTCCACTTCTACCAAAGCACACACTTAAAATATAAATATATTTTTAGACATTATACATAAGTATGTAGGTATTTAAAGACAAATATATCAGAGATCCGAAAATTTAAAAATACAACAAACTTAAGACGGAAAATTGTTATTTAATTTTTTAATTTAGCTTTTTTTATTTAGCTCGCGTTTTTCGTAAAAACATTTTTACAAAAAATTAAACATTTTTGCATCCTCTACCATTCATATTTTTATATGATTTAAAAAAGGTTTTTGTAGTCTTAATTTGTCCATGTATTCACTCATTTTATCAAATGTTTCTTTAAAAATTTTTATTTTTCTACGCTTTTCAGCAAAGAATGTAACTGTGCAATAATTTATTTGTTAATATAATTCACTAAATTAAAGCATTATTATACTACATTTATTATAACTCACTTATGAATATATAACAACTTGTATAGCTAGCTTATTTTTGCGTTGAAATATCGTCCTAGAATAACAATAAATTTCAAGAAAACAGTCCTTGCAACAAACGGCTTAAACTAAGGAAGAAAAGAATGTAAAATATTTAAAAAAAAGTTAGCTTTGCTGGCTTTGTTGAACATGTATGACATAAACAACCATCATAAAGTATTCCATAATTGAACTTTTTGTGACTTTAGAACAAAGACGACATCCATGTAATCAGCCATAGCATACGGACATACTTCACAAAGTACAAGTTAAACAAACAAACACATTTAAGGACAAGTTCACTTTTTAACATATGCATACGACGACAGTGTTTTTCAAGACATGGCGATGCTGATGATAATGATACTCAGGACACTGTGTAGATAATATTTTATCCACTTTGTTCGTTAAAAGTTTAC
The DNA here is from genome assembly GCA_956483635.1 of Panzeria rudis. Lineage (NCBI taxonomy): Eukaryota > Metazoa > Arthropoda > Insecta > Diptera > Tachinidae > Panzeria > Panzeria rudis. Next base: position 90,393,961 of record OY101448.1, on the reverse strand, counting down.
GATTACAATATAACGTAAGCAAGGCGTTGTTTTTCAAATGTTGTTCTGTAACCAGACATTAACCAGTTATTTAATGTTGGTTACCGGTTGGCCAACTCGTCGTAGAGGACATTTTCATCAACGACTACTTAAGCTATGTACAGACGATTGTCACTTCTTACAATATTGTAAGTAAAATGTGCTAAAAAAAAATTACAATCGTCTGAACTGAAAATGTTTGTCTGACAACGTTGGCAAAAAAAGCATTGTCAGTCGGTTTTAATACTACCTGCTGACAAAAAATTGTCAGACATCTCACAATCGTGTCAACACATCGCGTTACCATTGTCGGATTATTGGCTGACAATTTTCAGACATTTTTTAATTGTCAGATGTGAGCACTGCACACATATTTTTTAGGGAAAAATTATGCAGCTAAAATAGTTAAAATTGTTTCTTTATGTTTAATAATAATTTATATTTTTAATTTTTAAAGTTAACAGAAGCACAGATGATAAATAATTGTTGATTTCTGTTAAATGATAAGCGCCAAACAACAGATCTGAAAATTTTTGCAGATATATTAATTGTCAGACAACTGTCTGCCAATAAATTGTAAGCTTTTCTAACAGCTTTGATACAGTCGTGTGAACTAACAATATACCTTGTGCTGACAATTTTTTATTGTCAGTACATCGTCAGCACATTGGCAGATCTGACACTATTGTAAGAGCTTACAACCGTCTGTACAGGGCTTTAGTCTATGTTCATACGAATCAACTTTTGCTGCGTTACTTTTGAGTATATGGGAGAGAGAGGTGAGAAGATTGGGAAGGGGTACACTGCTTCATGTACATGCAACTCTCTATTGTTTTCTTCTTGGTAATATTAAGCAGCAACAAAATCTACACAGAAAAAATTATCATAGGTTTTTATTTTAACACACATGTGTTTGAATTTGTTTTTAAATTTTATTATTTTTCTCTTTGGTTTTTAAATATTCCAATACAAAATTTTGGTAGAAAAAAATGCGATTTTTCTCTTATTAAATATTTACGAATTTTTGTGTTTAATTTTACGAATTTTGTGATAGGTCCCATTTCCGTAAAATAAATATTTGAATTTATTAATAGAATACGAATTATAGTTTTTTGTGTGTATGTAAAAAACAAAAGCTGTGCAACAAGAATTTCTTTATATGGACACGAATGCAACTTCAAAAGAAAATTTAAGAAAGTTGCAGAAGCAAAAGTTGGCTCATATGGACATAGACTAAAGGAAATTTCGACATTTGTCATCAGTATTGTGAACTTTTCCTAACTAAATAGCGCTGTCCACATACTTAAAAAGCGCTAGCTTAAATTTAAATTAAAAACAACTTTAAAAAACATAAAAATCTATTTCGGAACCACATAAATCACTTCGGCATAATTTTCTAGATAAGAATCAACCAAAGGCTGAAAGTATATTGTTGACACAGCTTGCTTACTTCAATTCCAGTCACATGTTTTATCCTGTTATAGACAATAGTTAAAGTAAAATTATATTCGACAATAACAGCCGTACAAAATAGAGCTTATTTAAAAAATGTATGCCAAATAAGCATTGGAAATTAAATACAAAGTTGATAATGAAAAAAAATTTAGCTAAAAAGAATACAGTAATCCAGGCATACAAGTGCAATATACTGATACGCACAATTATATCCAAATATATTTGTTTAAATTGGCAAATTTTGAAACAAAATGCTGTTAACAATAGTTTTGGATAAATTTTATTAGTTCTTTTACTTCGCCGACGGTTCTGCTACAATACCGGCGAAGGAGGGTGCTGTGGAGTGGATTAGGATATGCTAGTATTAATCTCTGCCGGTACTCCCAAGGTGATCAGTGCTATACCTTCATCACTTTAACAGTCCAACAAAAACCAACACAATAACACATCAATGCACGTGAGAAAAATGCGTGATTTTGTTCGCTTGCTGAAAATAGTCTTGAACTCAAGACCTCAGGTTTTGCAGTCAAACGCGCTAGCTACTCTGCCAACAGCAGTTTCTTTTCAGACAATCTAAGAGAAACCGTACTCAAAGAATGGGTAAAAGAAAAACTACTCAACTGGTCATGCCAACTAGTTGTTAGATATTCTCCGCAAGCTAGCCTTGCAACGTTCAATTTAAAATTTTGTATAATTTCGTTACAACAAAAATCACTACTCTTCGTATACCAACAAAAGAACTTCTCGTGGTCATTGTCGCTCAGTCTGTTACTAGTTTGAATCATTTTGATACATTCCTGCTTACTGAAATTGAGCTGATGAAATGTTCTGTTACAATGTCTATTAAAACTTCTTGTGTTAAATTCTCTCTGAGCGACAAATTCCTCAAATTGTTATTGTAGAACACGTGTAAAAAAGAAACAAACGAAAAAATATAATGGGGCATTTCTGAGGATGTTGTCATATACATGGTGATTAATGAAAAGATAGGTGACAGTGTCGCTCTTGTTGTCGTTTGTTCGAAAATGTCCTCACTGATCTGTTTGAACTGTCACCAACCGGTCACGGACGCTTTAACATTGTCATGCATCAGTCGTGTAAGATGTTGAAAGACATGGCCAACCGGGTTGATTATGGTTCATTTGGTTTCGTATCTGTGTTGTTTGTATGCATGTGTATTCGTTGTTTCAGCAATATATTGTGGCATTTTACATACTTAACACCAACAAATCTCATGCATACTACATATTAAACAGAAGTCTTACTAATGCAAAGATAACAGCATTATTAAGCAAAAACTTTCGTTCGTTTATCTGGTTTTTTGTTAGTCTCTCTATCAGCGTTGTCAACTCAGTGCTTTTCGCACCGTGTTTTAGTGCTTTTTCAGCTTTTTGACGCGGAAAATTTTGGGTATAGTGCTCGGTGCTTTTTTAGTTTCATTTTTGGTGCTTTAATTCTCTGACGGTGGCACTAACCCCAAATTCAAAAATAAGTTTCTTTATCTTAAAATTTTTCGGAGTCTAAAATTCGTTGTTATGCAACTAATTGCTGAACGTGTGTATTGCAATCTTGCAGAAGAATTAAAAAAGTGCAGTCGTGCTATCAGCTGTGCTTTATAATTTCTTTTTTAAAACCATCAAACCGCATATAGAAACGTTTATTTTTAATTTATATTAATTTCAAAACCTTTCGACACAAGAACAAGAGTTTATATTATTATCCTCTCTGACTTCAATGAATATGCGCATCGCATGGCGTAGGAATTAGTCTAATACTTTTTATGGTTTATATTTTATATCCGTGTAAACTTGGGAATCTCAGGCATTTTTGACAAAAATTCATCGTATTCAAGATTGAATAACTTTAATAAGTATTGATTAAAAAGAACATAGCATCCTGCTACAAGTGATTCTAAAATTTCTTAAATATCCTGAAAAAAGTTTTAAGTTTTCTTCATTTCTTTACAGAACGTAGTTACCTGACAGGTCTTTAATGTACAAAGTATTCAGGTTGGGATGAAAACAAATTCAAAAGTTATACTCGAAAATTTCTATGAAAAACGTGTAAGCAATAATTATGAAAACAACCATTTAAATACTTTTGGATTTTTTTGTAAGTTATTTTGAAAGTGGCATAACATTGCAGCTCGTCATCAGATTTAAGTAATTGTAATATCATTTGAAAGGTCAAGGCTTACTTTTTGCAAATATATATATACGTATGTACAAATGAAAAAAAACATTTATCTATATGTCCTGAAAAGTGGCATTTGCTTTTGATAATTTTTTACAGCATATAGCTCACTAAAATATATCATTACTGTGTAAGAAATACATATCGAGATTTTAGGAAACAAAACAGCTACATATGGTTGCTTATGTTGTTATTGCTTACACGTTTGTCATAGAAACTGTCGGGCTATCATAAAGAAACAACTGCAACTTTTAAATAACGTTTTCATTTCAACTTGAAAACGTAAAAAATAACGAAAATTAAAGTAATCGGCCTGTTCTGTAAACCGAATCCGAGTAAGTTTCTCCTTTTCCAAAAATAAATAATACCGCAATTGATGTATTTTAACTCATATATAGTAAATTAAATTCATATATGTATGATATTTTAAGCTCTAAAAAATATGAAACTCCAAAAAAATCTTTAAAAAATTTAATTTTACTAAATCGAGCATTTTTAAATCGACTTGATTTACAGAACAGGCAGAAATTTTTTTTAGGATATACATATAAGCATGAAGTATATTTGATCAATTTAGGGACAATTGCGGCAGGAAGATATGTAAAGAGGAGACTGAATCCTTTCAAATGACACTAAAATTATTAATATCTGATGACGCGCTCTAAAGTTATTCAATCTTAAACATAACGAACTTTTCTCAAAATATCGTACTAATTATTGCGCCATGTTATGAGCACGGAAGAAAAGACAGGGTAAAAATCCAGACATATTCGAAATTTTTTAAATTAATTTATGCTTTTGAATAAAACGAAAAAAATTAGAATTTAGTGCTTTTTTAATAACGCGTATTTTTCCGTGTTTCAGTGCTTTTTGAAATCTAAGAGTTGACAACGCTGCTTCTATCTGTCGAAATGTTACGTTTGTGTGCAGTTGAAGCCATATTGTATCACACAATTATTAATTTAATCATGTTACAACATTTTAAGTCCCTTAATCTGACCCCAGTTAGCTTAAAATATTCAAGGTTTTTAAATTTCCTACTTTTGTTTTTGTAATAATTGTTAGAAATTCATTAAAAGCCCACTACGGAATGTGCTAGACATATAATTACGAAAAATTTTGCTCTAAAAGTTTTTGCTTAAAAATCATAAATTTCGAAAAGGATTTTAATTACTTTTTAAGGGATCCAAAAGACAAGTTTTATATTTAAGTAAATAATAAACAAATGGAAAGAACAAGCCAAAAGCAAATTATAAGCCAAAATGGTATAGTTGTTTGTTAAACTGATTTTTCGCCTTTCAAATTACAAAATCTAAAATAATAAGCTCTTGTCTCTCATTGGTTTAGTTTTAACTCAAGTTGTTTAATTTGTGTAATAAAGTTTTTGGTAGTAGGCCATTAGTTATGGGTAGGGTTGCCATTTCTATTTTGAGAAAAATAGGACTGCAACCACAAAAAATGTGGACATTTGGCCCTAAAAAGAGGTCAATTAAAAAAACACATTTGGCAATCAAAATAAGTGATGCAATTTCATTTGAAATAAGAATGGCAATACAGCGCTGCTAACAATTCAATAATTTCGATGTAAAGCTATGTATATACAGACGATTGTCAGATCTTAAAATATTGTAAGTAAATTGTGCTACACATTTCTTACAATCGTGTGAACTGAAAAGTTTTGTCTGACAACATTGGCAGAAAAAGCATTGTTAGTCGATTTTAATACTACCTGCTGACAAAAAATTCTCAGACATCTCACAATCGTGTGAACACATCGCGTTGTCATTGTCAGACATTTTTTAATTGTCATGTGTACGAAGCTTCTGCATCTGACAATGGCCTCACTGTCAGATACTTCTTTATATTGGCCGCACTGCGCACATCTTTTTTTAGGGACAAGGGAAAGTAAAAGAAACTAAGCAGCTAAAGTAGTTAAAATTGCATCCGACAATCCTGTGAACTGCCAATTTTTTTACTGACAATATTGTCAGATAAATTTATTGTCAGACAATTGTCTGCCAATAAATTGTAAGCTTTTCTAACAACTTTGATACAACAGTGTGAACTAACAATATACCTTGTGCTGACAATTTTTTATTGTCAGTACATCGTCAGCTCATTGGCAAATCTGACAATGTTGTAAGATCTGACAACCATCTGTACAGAGCTTAAGACTGACTGCCTATTTCACGACTCGAAAGAGTTTTTTCTTTTCTTTTTCTAAAATTTTTTTTGTTTCAAATGTAATTCTACGAAAGAAAGGGTTTTTTCGACATCGTGAAATTGGCAGTGAATGTAGACGATGAAATATTTCATGGAAGTAGTTGCATGAAAATTTGTTTTGTTGGCAAGAGCCGCGTTGCCAGTATAAGGGATTTATTACCCAACTGGGGACATATTTTCGTGAAAATTTTGAGTTGAGGATCAGGATATTTTTTTGAGGACAACACATGATTGATATAAACTATTTCTCTTTAATCTTAATTATTTTTATCGAAAAACTTTTTGTATATTATTTCAGTCGCATTTTAAAAAGACCGCAAAATAAATCGGATTATTGGTGAAAATTTTACAACGTTAAATTGGATCTTCCAAAATATCAGAACTAAACACGATTTAACAATTCGGAACCGTATATGAAATTAGTATGTTCGCATTGCGTACAATGTGTATTCGTTTGCTAGTTTAAACTAGTGTCTTGTTTTGATAACTTTATGTACATCATAATAAGCGCCAACCTGATGTATGAAAAACATTGCAAAAATAGTGCAACTCTTGTAGTTGTAACGACATGGAAAATTATTATTCAGAATTATTCTTGCAAAATACTTTTATTTAAAAATAGTTTCTTGCGAATTCCGAAATGACCGACATTGATAGACATTTGCGTGTTTGAATTACTATTTTTCCATATAGTTTTTGGGCATGAAAAATCGAAAATTGTGGATAAGGTATAAAATAATACTGGGAACCCTCGCTCGGCAAGAGCCGTAGTGAAACAAACGGGTTAGGGAAAATGGCATGTCTTCAATTTCTTGAAATTTCTGTTTACATAAAAATCATTGACAATTGCATGAAAATCAACGTATAAACAGACAAAGAAATATGTAGCAACTTTAAAAGAGAATGGAAAATATTTCCATGAAATAAACTTATCGCGTAAATTTAGGTTAATAAAAATATATATGGCGAAGTGTAAAAAGTAGGACAACACCGGATACTTGAAAAAAAAGAAGTAGGACTACCCCGGTTGCCCTAAAAAAGAGGATAGTGTCCGGGGAAAAGAGGACGGAAGGCAACCTTAGTTATGAGCTTTATTATCATCAAGGCGAGGAGCTCTATGAGAATGCCAATAAAAAGCTAAGATAGTAGTGACTACATACCTATCGAAATTACTAAATGTAAAGTCATGAAACTCGAAACAAGCTATAAATAGCTTCGTAGGTGTATTGCATTGGAGAGGAAATGCATTTTTCCACATTCTGGAAAAAATGTATTGTCATTTTTAGAATTGTAGGTTGTACAAAGAAAAAACTAAATTTCATTTTCAGTAAAGAAATTCAAAGAATTACTAAATATTTTATCTAGAAACGGACCTACATACAAACAGTTTTGTAAACACAGACAAAAATGTCACAACAATCTCATTGAAATCCCCTGTTTTTCCAACCAAACTATTTTACCAAAGCAAATAAATTCTTTATGCTACATTTACACCAGAGCGCAATCTAGTAGCTTGCAATTTAAATCTTTGTCGAAGTCAATACAGTTTACGCCAGTGGTGGCCAATGGTGAAACGAAGTACCTAGATAGTAATCGATGATGTCAGGATGACGTTCGAAGCGAGCAATCTGAGTACTTAGATTGTAATGTACGTGTAATCTAATATGTCATAGCTTCGATTATTTTGCATTGTGTATGCGAGAATTTCGTTGTATTTCATGGAATTTATCCCTTATATGTACAAAGTAAAAAATTGTGGACTACTTTTGGGCTATGTGTATTTCAAAAACAAACTCGCTTACAGTTCCACTTATGCTGTAAACACACAGTAGCGACAGGTACTGACATCGTAGCTTACATTTTAAGCGAGTGCTCAGCGATTAAACAGCCTATGTTAAATCTAAGTGGGAAAATAAGCCAAGGCGTCACCGCTAGCAGTTACTAAGTATTGCTTACATCAGCGATCACGTAATGGGTATTTTTACCACTGGACTGTTTTTGTTTTCCATTTCAGCATAGGTCACAAGGTATTTGAATTAAATTTGTCACTTCGATGCATCGGATAAAAAACTTCGATACTTATTCAAAGTTGATGACTAAAAAACATCGGAGTCTTTCGATGTATCGATACCTTACATGAAGTGTTTTTAAAACATCGATGTATATCGTTCACCACTATTTTGAAACTAATGTGGTTAATAGAAACAAATTGTGCTATCGTCATTAAAATATTACAATTTATTTTAAATAAGTGATTTTTTATTGGGAGTTGCTCCACATCAAGTTTTTAAATTTATAGTCGCACTATTTCCCAAAATTAATATTTTACTCATTCAGTAAAATATTGTTTTATTAAATTGAATTTGATTGCCGAGGGTATTAGCAAGTTCTAATGCGCATTGCACTGGGGTCAATGGAGATCATCACGGAGCCTTTACCAAAAAATCTGATAGTGGACATTTACGCTACTAACCAGGGCTTCCAGAACTCTAATCGGGATGAACTCATCAAAACAATTGTTGAAGAAACCAATTACCAGAACATCCATCTTAGGCCTCATGACTTCTCTGCTCTTCTCACGGAGATTTATTAATTATTTCCAAATGAAAAATTTACTCAGGTCATAAAAGTACATACTTCAGAAAACCTGTAAGAAAATTAGCGCTCAAATATTTTATATATTAACATTTCATTCAGGATTATTACTTCATACCAAGGCAATGGAAGAAGAACCCTTTTTGCAAGCTTTACATTCAATATGTGAACACCAGAGCATAGAAAAGGAAAATGGATAGTTAGTTACTCTTTAATTGGGTCAAAAGAAGCTGATATTATGAAACAGGCAGCTTCAGATGTACCAGAAGAAAATTGTGAAATAGATTATTCTGTTGCTTCAGCACTTAAAGCATCGCTAAGTCGAGATACGACAAATTGGAATGAATTAAGCGAGAAATGGCAGAAAACATTCGGGATACGACGGAAAGAACTGAAGAAGGTAAGCAATATTGAATTCTTAGGCCCAAAATTACAGTCATTAGTTAATTATTAGTAAACTAAAATGACAACTATTGTTTAACTAAAACTTCATATTTACAGTGTATTGTTGAACTAAAATTCTTAATATGGCTAAAGAAATATAAATAAACATGCAAAAATAAAGAAATAAAAAATAATACGCATCTTACGGCGGCAATTTAAAAATTTTTAAGCACACAAAGCTAATGGAGCAAATGGATTTTGTCGCTCCTAAAAGTATGCTATATGAACGTAATAAATACAACAAAAAACCAGATAATGCTTGTCAAAAAATACACGTGCTAGACGTTACTTATGTACAAAACTACCAGAACAAAATATAATCAGCTGACGTTATGCTGCCACCTGTATACTTATTGCACCATGTTCCAAAGCATCTAACTAATTGTTAACCAATGGCGTTTGACGGTTTCACTAATGGTAAACAAAGAAGTGTGAATAAAATATCATTGGCTAAACTATTGTCATTAGCTAACTAACGACTGTGAATTTGCGCCTTAAAGGTCTGGCCTATATATACCGATGCCAGAAGTCCATACTTGTTAAGTTAATTATATATAAAAAATTTATGATCTAACATCACTTTTTATATTAGATAAAGCAAGACTTCAACAAGCTATACCCAAATAAAGAGCACATGTTATATTCTAAATGGGACACTTTTAAGGAAAAAAATCAAATAAATTCAAAAATCAAATAATTCAAAAAAGGTAGAAAGCTCAACGAATTTATATTGTGAACAAACTATGAACGATCATTTGGGTACATGTAATAGGTTCCGAAGACATGGAGAGACTTTATCTTCAAAATGTTTTTCGTAGGTCCGATTTAACGTAGTTTATTTGTGAGTACCCACTGAAATCTTACAAAAATTTCTTATGGACAACAAATCACCTGAGCCTAGATTTATTGCATATTGCCCTCAGTTTAATTTTTCAAACGCTAACTACTGCTACAGTTGCTGTCTCTGCTTAATTTGTCAAAAATTCGACATATTCAATACAGTAAGCATTTAAAAACATAAATATTTTTAAAAGATGTGCCGGCAATATGAAATATTCAAAACAATCTAATGCAGTGCCAGACGAATAGGAAAACTGACCTGTTTACAAATTGCTAGCGACTGATCTAAAGTCTTTCTTTTAAAAAGGATTGAACTTAATTGTATTCCTTATATGTATATGTATTTCGATTTATAAAAACACTCATATGTACCTATGTCGATATAATTTTACAACTTATATACAACAAAAATTTACGAAGGGGTGTATTATCACAGTGCTCTTCTAAAATTAACTCCACTTATATTAATATTTAAAAATATTTTTAAGAGTAAATATCTTTTTATCTTTTTGAACCATTGCAAAACTTAAAATATAAGATAAATCTTCATATATGGTAACACTGCTCGGAGTTCATCTTTATCGTCGTCTAACATGGAAGTCCCACATAAATGTAAAGGTGACCCAAATGAAATGTAGAATCATCATCAAATGTAGAAAACAGTAAAAGGCGACGAAATAAAATACTCCGTACGATTACCGCAGCCCCATAAGCGAATTCATAAAGATCTAGATGTGCCGCTGGTTAAGACAGTGTTTTCTAAACACGTGGTATGATACATAAAAAACTTGAGTTGCATCCAAATCCCTTAGCCCGAAACATCATTAACTTTAGAGGCCCCACTCGGCTGAGAAGGAGGGCCACTTGCTCTCAGCCGAACATGAGAGACGTAAACAACCAAAGAACTAACCGCTGAAACAAATATTTTTGTCTGGACTTAAAAATTAAAATTTTGGAGCTAAGATTTGATTACTTATTGTTAGTTCAATTTGATTGAAGATACAATAAATAAATATAACCGAAAAAAATGTTAATTGATGTGATAATTGACACCTTGTTTCTTATGAGTTTCAAAAACCCGATTTTTCCCCAATTTTTTTGCAAATTTATTCAATATGGTCTTTTAGTTTTAATTAATTGTCAATTACGAAACCAAGATATTTAATATTATTAATTTTTTCTATTAGGAAATTATTTATTGTAAATGGCATATCAGTGTGCATATTTATTTCCATTATTTTAGTTTTATTTTAGTTTTAGTTTGTTCATTTTTAGCCACTTATTTATGTTTAGCCACTTAGTTATGTTTCATATCCGCTGTCATATTTTCATAGCTTATTTCACATGTTTCTTCTTCAGTGAGTATTAGTGTGCCCTCCGCGTATAAGATTGTTTCATAGTTTTGTAACATTTTTTCCATATCGTTAATATATATTATTAATAAAAGAATACCCAAAATTGAGGCCTGGGGACGCCATACCCGTTTCCTATTGCAGCCGACTCGATATTGTTAACTTTCGTTTTTTGTCTACGATTCGTTAAATGCGATCGAAACCATTTAAGTTCTTTATTTTGAATGCCGTAATTGTAAAGTTTTTGTATCAGAATGTCTCTATCTATTGTTTCAAAAGCTCTTTTAAAGTCAAGAAAAATGGCCAGAATTTTATTATCCGCTTTCATATATTTCAATTTATTAATGACATAGTTGATAGTTGTTTCGCATGAGAATTTTTTTCTAAACCCAGATTGGTATTTCGATAATGATTTGTGTTGTTCTAAATAATCTTCTAATTAATTTTTACTATTTTTTCTATAATTTTTTCACATGTTTTAAGAGTGTTTATCGGACGATACTCTTCACATTTTTTTTTAAATATTTTCAATGGGTGTTATCATAGCTTCTTTAAAATTTGCGAGAAAAATACCAGTCTCTAATGATTTATTTATAATATTTAGTAATATATTGCCTGTTATGTCAGTTATCTATAATTCTATTATTTGAAATTTTGTTGTAGTCAGATTTCTTTTTCATAGTCTTACATATAATTTTTAACTCGGTTAAGGATATTGCACGGAAATTGAATCTATAATTTATACAGGAATTTTGTTTTATATTGCACTTTTTCAATTGAATTTCTTATTTCTCCAATACTAGTCACAAAGTACTTATTAAAATTTTTTTAGCTATTTCTATATTGCTGATATACTCAACTTGTGTAAATAACACATTTGTTATCACAGATCTGGGTTTTTAGCAACGAGTTCTTTTATTTTATTCCACATATTCTTTTGGTTATTTGTATTGCTAATTTTATTGTTTATCTTGTTGTTTTTCTCGTTTTCAGTTTTTACCTTGTAGATATTTCTTATTTCTTCATATTTGTTCCATGAGTCAGTGGTATTTTCTATTAAAGCGTTTTGATATTTTATATTTTTTTCTTTTTTAAGATCTTTGAGGTCATTACTAAACCATTTGTTTTTACTTCTTTCGTTAATCTTCAATCTGATAGTAAGTTTACATGTAATAATTTCTAAGCTGGCATCAAAATCGCGAAAATATTTATTTAAGTTGTCTATTTCATTGATACACGGTAATACTATACTCAATTCACTAGTAAATCTTCGTTGAAATTTTTATTTCTCCATTTGTTGTTTGAGGTATTTCACTATCAATTTCAATAAAGATATTTACGGATTTATGATCGGATATTTTATTATTTTTATTATATTGCAATGCCTCACAGAATTCTGCTTTATTACTTTTTGGTGATCTGTGTACTATTATTTTATATATGAGATGTGTCCACGTTTCGCTAAGCAAGCACTGATCCAATACTGCGACTCTTTTGTAACATCATTAATTTTATTTAACTGCCAGTGTGTTTTGAAATATATAATTAGTCCTCCTGTACTCCTCCTGTTGGAAAAGAAAATCATCGCCGATTGATAATATTTATTAAAAAATGTCCATGGATATAGTATGTATGTATGTAAGAATTTTTCGTCTGTGCCGCACTATAAAATTCTCCAAAACTTTTGAAACACTTCTCTTATATTTGTACTCAGTATGCTTGTTTGTGTTCAAAATTAATGCATTACAAGGGTGTCGCATCGCAGACATTTGCTTTAATATCCATCACAACAACTCTTTAAAATGTACATATCTGTACAAGTGTCTTACTTACACTCATACCATAAATATCTCATTTTATATAGAAATGCTAAAAAGTTGTCATGTTTCTGTAACAGTTTTTCTTGTTTTTCGTAATTGAAGCAGTCTATATTTTTTGAGAAATGGATTTTTTGCTGTTGTATTAACACGACACTATAAATTTTGTTTGTTGTACTTATGTAAGTATTTTAAGCATGGTTGCATGTGTAATTTAACGAAAGAAAAAGTTTCATAAGAACAAAAACTAAAAACAAACTTGAATTAATAAAGTTTATATGTCTGTGTTTTTTAATTTTGCGCAAAATTAAATATGTGTCACTACAAATGCATATATGTTTATCGTCACCTTAAATGCAAACGGACGTAACTACAAAAAAATCTGAAATCGATTTCAAGATTCATTACTCTACGTCTCCACCTATCTTGAAATGCTGTTGTAACTTGAAGTTATGACTGCGTTGTTAAAACAAATGCACTAACAATTATGTTATAACTTGAAAAGGACATTAACTTGAGCGGTCTACACTTAACATTAACTTGAAGTCAATGTTAAAGTTAGCTAATTTATTACATTTATACGCACCCGTTATTTGCAAATAAAAACGTAGTGCTACCAAGTATTGTCACGAAAACAATTACTGATTAACGCGCTATTTGCAAATAACAAGTTTGGGTTGCCACCTTTACATATGTTTGCAAATAAAAATTAATAAATAGATAAATATATTCACAAATAGATGAATAATCAATGATTTAAAAAGTTACAATAAAAAACAATACTTGGTGGTATCAATACGTTTTCATTTGCAAATAAGCTCTGCGCATAAACTAGTTATGTGTTAGGTGTAGACAGCAAGTTATGGTTAACTTTGTCAAACTACATGTTCACGCAAAACGGCGACTTTATTCAAGACATTCAAACGGACATACCCAGCAAAAACTTTTGACATTTTTGTAGTCTTTCTGTAACTAATGGGAGAGTTTCTCGCATCGAAAGGTTCATTATCACTCTGTGAAAAATAGAATGAGTAAGAAAAAAATGAATATTTTTGTATTTTTATTAGGTTTGCAGGGTGATTCATATAATAATTCAACTAATATTCTATGGATCGTCTTACAAAAGATCGGATGACAAGTATAATTATGAATTTTTTCTCGATGTGAGAACTTCTCACAAGTTACAGAAACGAGGCACTGTGGTACCAGCGTTCCCAGTTTTGAAGATTTGTCCTCAAATAGGGGTTTTTTTGGATTGGGGATTAAAAATTTTGCAAAAAAACCCCCAGGGGATTTTTCGGGGAAACCACTTTTTTTGCTGGGGATTTGAAATATATTTCTTTTGCACCAAAATCATTTCCAGAGGCGGCTTACTAGACCTCTTTAAAGAGACATATGGGAATCAGTAAAATACAAAAATATTTTGAAGTCGCTTCATATAAAACCACTCTAAAAACCAAGGAACCTAAATAATAATTATGCTCATTTACCACTTTTAAGAAATATTCTATAAAAATTGTTTTTATTTATTATTTATAATGAAAATTTATATTTGTTAAACATAACTATTATATCTAATTAATATATTTTTACATTGGCTCATAACTATTATGATCGATAAATATTTATTTATCTTACATATAACTACTACTAAAGATTTTTTTGTTTTTTATTTACGATATAGTTACATATTTTGAATATTTTCTTGATATTAATTGTTTTATTTTTGTACACTATTAGAAAAAAATTTTTTGAAGAAAATAGATCTGTACATTAGGGGTCGGCAAAAAAATTTTAATATTATTAGTGTATTTTTGAGTGGATCACTAACGAATCGAAAACCCAAAAGCTATATTAGTAATACTTTAACGGTAATATTATATTGATTTAGGTATAAACATATAATAATTGGCTGTAAAAACTTAAACAATGTCATACGCGATTTAAAGTTTCATGAATTTTCGGAAACTTTGAATCATATGCACGGTTTAATGATATGAGTTAGTTTACTTACCTTTTGTAGCAAATTATTATTTACTAAGACCTAAACCAATATAATGTTACTGTTAAAGTATAATTAAATAAATTTTATTTTTTTCCCATTCAGCTTGAAGATGTATTTTGATATGTTCACTATTGGTGTTGCTTTTTGATTAAAGATTTTAACAATAATTTAAAAGTAACCAAGTGGTATTTCAATTTAAACCTGTTGGTATTTCTCACTGGATTACGCAGTGTAAAGAAGATCTAAATACTCCAGTAAAAGTGAAACGCTTGTCGTTTAATTCAAAAAATATAAATTCATTTTATTATAAACGTAAGATAACAATAAATAAATAAATACGATAAAAGGTAAAAAGTAAATGTTCTGGTTGAACGATCAAAAAGGAATGAACTTCTAAGCACACAAAATATTTAGGCGCAATATTTTGACAATTGTAAAAACATAGAATTTGATTACAGTGTTGATTACTGTTAAGTCTTTGACGTCTGTGTTAATAATCTTTATTTCAGTATGTATACACAAGTGTTTCATATTACAATGTTGTATTTATCACTATAGTAAAGAGGGTGTTACATACTATAATTAATGTAACTAAATATTACAAGACGATTAATATACAACATCTTCCTTTTTATAAGAAAATCAAATTCATGGAAATACTTTTATAATACTTGTTAAGTTAAATTTAGTTTGAGTTTTAATACAAGTATATTACAAAAAGTTCATAAAATATTACTTTCAATCAATCTTGTAGGTGGAACAATTCTTCTCCCAGTCCTTGTAACATAACAGTCTTGGTTGTCAACGTTTTCGTATTGATATGTGTTGTTCACTTCTACGATAAACAGCACCTTCATTATCCCTAACGAGAAAAGATCTGGGCTCTTCACAGTTTTCAAGTATTTCTCCTTGGAACCAAATGGATTTGTTATTCCTTTTAAACATAGCATTGTAACCAGTTTTGATTGCTTTTCTATTTTTTGCATTTCTATTGTAATGTTCGGAGGATTTAAATGTTCTTTTGTTCAATTCTTTTTCATATTTTTCTTTATTAATCAATTTTGATAGAAAGTTTTTTGATAATGATGGCAATTTTGTTCTTAAATTTCTAGACATCAGTAATTCAGCAGGACTTGGCATGTTATCCTTTGGTGTTGTCCTATAGTGTAAAAGAGCTATGTATGGATCAGTCCCGCTTTCCTGACATTTCCGTAACATCTTCTTAACGGTCTGAATAGATCTCTCAGCAAGTCCATTTGATCTGCGCAAGTAAGGACTTGAGGTCTTTTGATTAATGCCCCATTCATAACAAAATTTTCTAAATTCTTTTGAATTGTATGGCGGTCCATTATCCGAAATAAAAACTTGAGGAATACCATGTCTGACGAAGATGGATTCTAGTTTTGTAATAACATAACCACTTGAATAACCATTGCTAAGCAAATCAATTTCAAAATATTTGGTGTAATAATCAACCACTATTAAATATGTTTTCTTGTTGTATTCAAATATATCAGAACCGACTTTAAACCATGGAATATTATAAATCTCGTGTGGCATCATTTCTGGTTTAGCATTTGAATTGCGCTATCTTAAACAAATTTCACAGTTGTTGACTACATTTGAGATGTCATTATAAATGTTAGGCCAATATACAGTTTGGCGAGCTAAACTTTGGCATCTTTGAATACCCATGTGTCCCTCGTGTAGAGCATTCAGAATAGTACGGCGCATTTTTATAGGTATCAAAATTTGATTTCCTTTAAGTATTATATCACCTAGTATTGTTAATTCATCTTTTATCTTGAAATAAGGCACTACTTCTTTATCCATTAATTTTTGGTATTTTGGCCACCCATTTTTTATATACTGCTTTATTTTCTTACATATTTCATCTAGTTCTGTTTGTTGTTTAATACTTTCTATGTTAGAAAATGGGATTTCCATATAAGACTTTAAAAAATTACAATGAAGTGAAACTTCATTATCTAATTCAATCATAACCTTCTCTTGTAAAGGACATCTTGATAATGTATCAGCGATGTATAAAAATTTTCCAGGTTTATACCTAACACATAAGTTGTAACATTGAAGCCGTAGCATGAATCGTTGCAGTCTAGAAGGTATTTTATACAATGGTTTGTTAAACAATGTTTCCAACGGCTTATGATCCGTTTCAACAAGTACTTGTTTCCCATATATGTATTGGTGAAATCTCACAGACCCAAATAGTATAGCAAAGAGCTCCTTTTCTATTTGAGCATAATTTGCTTGTATATCTGTTAAAGTTGCCGAAGCATAGGCAATGGGGTTTTTTTCATGTAATATTGCAGCACCAACTGCATATTTGGACGCATCAACGGTAAGTGTCAAAGGTTTGTTGGGATCATAATACGTTAATACTGGTGTTTTTGTAATTTCCATTTTTAAATTATCAAATTCTGTTTTAGTTGTTTCATCCCAATGCCATTCTATGTTGTTCTTCAAAAGCTCTCGTAAATGTTTATTTTTTAATGACAAATTTTCTATAAAACCTCCCAAGTAATTCACCATGCCCAGAAACCGTTGTAATTCAGTGCCATTGTTTGGCACTGGCATATCCAAAATGGCCTTTACTTTTTCTTCATCCGCTTTGACTCCATCTTTGTTGAAATTATGACCAATAAACTTTACATCTTTCAAAAGAAACTTGGATTTTGTTTTATTAAATTTCAATCCAACCTGTCTTGCTTAATCTATCACTTTATTCAGTATAATGTCATGCTCTTCAGTTGATTTCGCATAAATTAAAAAATCATCTATATATATCAATAACCCATTGATATCCCCAAACAGTTTAATCATCTCCGAGTGAAAAATTTCGGGCGCGGCATTTATGCCAAAAGGTAGACGAAGAAATCTATATCTTCCAAAAGGTGTATTAAAGGTGCAAAGCTTTGATGATCTCTCATTAAGAGGTATCATCCAAAACCCGGAATTAGCATCCAAAGTACTAAAAAATCGTGAACCACTTAATTTTTCTTTGCAGTCATCTATGTTGGGAAACTGGAAGTGTGGCCGTAAAATAGCTTTATTTAGATTTCTGGGATCTAAACATAGCCTTATGTTACCATCTGGCTTAGACACCAATACAATAGAATTAACCCATTCCGTCGGTTCCTCAACACGAACTATTACGTCTAGACCAACCATTCTATCTAATTCTGTTTTTAGTTTGTCATGTAGAGAAAAAGGTATTCTTATGGGAGAATCCACTACAGGATCGACATTCGATTTTAACATTAGATTACATTCATTTTTTATATGACCTAATCCCTCAAATATATCTAAGTTCTCATTAATTACACTTTCAGTGGACAAAATTTTTACTGTTTTTACAAGACTCATTTTTATAGCCAAGTTAAGTCCTATAATGTTTTTACATTTAAGATTAACTACATAAAAATAATCATAATAATTCTTATTTTCATAAATAAAATTGATTTCAACTTTACCATTGACCGGCAACCTTTCTCCACTATATGTGTTGATTGAAGTACCTGTTGACTTGATTCGACTTGTTAAACCAACATATTCTGCAAGTTGCTGAGATATAATGTTGGCATCTGCACCGGCATCAACTTGAAATTCAACTTCTTTGCTCTTAATCACAACGCTAATATTCCAGCCATTACTTATTATTTGATGTTGATTTTGCTGCTCTTCAGTTAATGAACACGCCTATATTTCTGGTTCTTGTGATTTTGTTGCCATTGTTGCCTAAAATTGTTAATACTCTCATGTTGTTGTTGCTGATTAGAATAACCACTTTTTTTGTGTTGTGCATATACGTTGCTATATTGTTGTAGATTTTGCATTTTTCTGTATTGCTGTAGGTTCGATAAAGACAAAGTGCCAATAAAAAGATCTTCACTGTAGGTGTCTGACAAATTTCTGATGTACTTCTTTGAATTGCCTTGTTGTTGTTGTTGATTTTGATGACTATAACCTCTAAAATTTTCATTGCCTTGCTCCTGTTTAAAAAAAAACACATTTTAGCATAATGGCCTTTTCTACCGCAGTTATGACAAGGAACATTTTCAGCAGGACACTTATTCTTATGCACTTGACCACATTTTTTACATGATTTATGTTAAAAATTTCTTTGTGTAGAATGTGCGCCTTTTATTTGAAGCATGTGCAGTCCAAGTCCATCCAACTGGCTTGCGTTCTCACGTGCAGCTTCAATGCTTTGTGCAATTGTTACTGCTTTTTGTAACTTTATACTCCCTTCGCTCAAAAGTCTTTCTTTGATGTGTTGATAATTTGAAGATAATCCACAAATAAAAATATCTTTCACGAGATCATCCATCAATGTGCCAAATTCACATGTTTGGCTGAGATTTTTTAAAGCTGTGACGTAATCGTGAATACTTTCACCGCCATTTTGTTTCCTTGTAAAAAAAAATATGGCGCTCCATTGCGATATTCGCTTTCGGTATGAAATAATTATCAAATAAGGTTATGAGCTCAGTATACTTTACCGTTTGAAAATCTTGGTCGAAAGATTTAAAAACGTGATAACAGTCTGGGCCCATATGATGTAGAAGTAGAGCTACTTTCCTTCCATCAGACTCGCTATTTAAATTAGATGCAGTCAGAAAAATGTTAAACTGCGCCAGCCAATTCTTCCATTCAGCAGACATGTTGGATGCCCTTATGTCAATTTTGGCAATGGTACCCATTTGCTTTACTTCACTGGAAATTTTTATATATATTTTTTTATTATTTTTTAACTTTGTATAAGTTTTCCTTTTTTCGCTCTTTATATATCGACAAAAATTTTTTAACTTTAAATACTATTCACATGACACCATGTTAAGTCTTTGACGTCTGTGTTAATAATCTTTATTTCAGTATGTATACACAAGTGTTTCATATTACAATGTTGTATTTATCACTATAGTAAACATGGTGTTACATATTATAATTAATGTAAGTAAATATTACAAGAAGATTAATATACAACAATTACATTTGGATTGAGTTAGTGTTTCAACATTATTCAACAATCTTCTCCACAAGCCAAATGTATACAAAGTTTAAATAATCTACATTTCAATTTTCAGAAAATTACAACATTTGCATGTTTCTGTTTCGCCAAAACCTTTGTAAGAATGTCGGCTGCATTCTCATCAGTTGCCACGTATTGTATATCGATAATTTTTCCCTCATATTTCTCTCGGATGCAATGATAACGAATGTCGATATGCTTGCTCTTCTTCTGCATAGTTGGACTCTTCACATAAATGCTGCAGCTTGGTTATCACACATTATGGGAGTATATCTGTCGTTACACTGTTAAAGTCCCATTTCGTTTATAAGATTACGAAGAAAAACGACTTCATTGGTTCCCTGACACAGAGCTATATATTCGGCCTCCATGGTACTAAATGTGGAGGTACATACCACGCGTTACGCGGCAACGCTTTTCTTACTTTTCGAACATTTAACGCTTTAAGAATGGCAAGTTACACACCACGCTTTTGATGCACTTCTGCTTATACAATTTCAAGCCATTGCCAGCTATATTTTGTCTTGCCTTTAAGTTTTATTTTTCTTTATATATTTAATGCAGTTTTCATCCATTTTTGAATAAAAAAATTTGTTTCTAATAATTTATTTCCATTAAACAAACATTTTAGCATATGAGTTTGGCAGCACCTCCTGTCATTTTGTATACGACGCGTGAAAGTTGAAGAATGTTCAACTTTTTGCGAGTTACGCGCGTCGCAAATTTTGCTTTGTATTTTGGCATATGGAAACACACTATTTCAACATTTTTGACAGAAGTCTGTAATGCATTAGCGTATTTAACGCATGCTATGTACCTTCACCTTAAGAGCTACGACAGATTGTTTACGTGACTCCCAAGCTACAGGACCACCAGCCATAAGCACCACATGACCAGGATATGATTTTCTGTCATATGTATCGTATGTATATGTATCAGCATCTGTAAAGCATAAAAATTTGTCTACATTAGATGAAAATATAATTTTACCAACTGGATTCTTCTTCAGGTATCTCAGCACATATTTCGCAGCTTGAAAATGCTGTTTATGAGGATGAGAGTTAAATTGTGACAACTTGGAGACCACATGAATTAAGCCCGGTCTAGTAACCATAGCCAAGTACATTAAAGCACCAATAAGACTTTGATAATTGTGTCCAAATTCCCGCATTTATCTTCGCACTTTGTAAGAATTGTTCCACTTGCCCAAGGAGTTGCTGCAGGCGTATATTCTGTCATACCCCACTTTTTCAGTATTTCTTCGGTATATTTCTTTTGATGAATAGATATATCACCGCGTAGACCATCACGCGTAATTTCCATGCCAAGATAAAATGGATTGCTTCCACTGAATTGCTTCCACTGAATTGCTTAAATTTGAAATGATTGTTTTCATTTCGGATTCATTTGAACACGCCACTACCATGTCGTCGACATATAAGGCGATTATACATATATTGTTTTTGTTCCTTTTTACATACACGCAAGTGTCAGATTTATATCTCAGAAATCCCATTTAAATTTATATATCATTTATTCTTTTGTTCCATTCTCGTCCGGCTGGTTTTAAACTATAGAGGGCCTTTTTTAATTTACATACTTTGTTTGGAAACTCTTTGCTTTCAAATTCTGGGGGTTGGATCATATAGATCTCCTCTTCTAAATTTCCATTTAAGTATGGTGCCACTATATCAACATGATTCACAAGCAATTTGTGCTTTGCCGACAACGCTAATTATAATCTTATTGTTGAGTGCCGTACCACCGGCGTAAAAGTTTCTTGAAAATCGACGCTATACTTCTGTGAACAACTAGTCGCGCTTTTTTTTCGACCGTACCATCAGGATTGTGTTTTAAGGAAAACACCCTTTGCAACCAATAATATTTTTCCCATTAGGTTTTTCGACCAGATCCCACGTTTTGTTTTTATTCAGAGATTCATATTCAACTTTCATAGCATCCAGCCAAGTCTTGGAATCTTTAGGTTTTGTTGCCTCCACAGTGTTTGGATTTTCGATAATTGAATTTAAAATTTGAGGCTCTGTACAATAAATTCTTCTTGGTCTGCCCTTACTTCCATCTCTAACTACTTTAGGTCTGCCGCGTTTTCTTTTATTTTCTACAGTAGGGGTTTCTGATTCTTTCGCTTCACTATTATCATCACTTATATCAGTTTCTTCATTTGCATCAAGAAATTCTGCTTTACATTAATCTGTTTGTTGTTCATTATTATCATCATTATTTTGTTGCTCATTATCATCTTTTGGTTCATCAAAATTATGTTCTTCCTGACTTTCATCAGATATGTTTACATTTCTGTTTTGAATAAATTGAAAAAGACCATCATTTTCGGTTTCATGTTGTTCATCTAAAAGGGTCTCAAAAGACTGCTCAAAAAACACAACATCGCGAGCAATATTTATTTGCCTTGTAGTAGTGTTGTATAAACGATATGCCTTCGTATAGAGTTGATAGCCGACGAATTTCATTTTCGAGCCTTTTGCTAAAAACTTTTAACCTTTCGGCTTTGGGCCTTTGTCACTGCGTCACAACCAAAGATTTTTAAGTGGGATACTGTCGGTTTCTTTCCACACCATCTTTCATACGGGGTAACATCACCAAGTACTTTTGTTGGAGCACGATTTCTTAAATATGTAGCAGTATTTATGGCTTCGCCCCATAAACTTTGTGGTAATCCCGACGAATTTAACAAACACCGACCCATTTCAACCAAGGTTCTGTTTGCACGTTCAGAGACACAGTTTTGTTGTGGTGAGTAACCAACAGTCGTTTGATGCACAATACCTCTTTCAGAAAAATATTGTTTAAATTTAGAATTTAAAAACTCTTTTCCATTGTCACTGCGAACAATTTTTATGTGGCGGCCTATCTGCTTCTCCGCGAGCCCACGAAAATGTGTGAATGCATCAAACGCATCACTTTTTTTGTTTAATAAAAAAGTAAAAATTTACCGCGATAATGGTCGAGCCTCCCATAGATCTTACACCGATGGGACCACATAAGTCCATATGCACCAGCTCTAAAACATCACTTGTTTGTACGCTTGAATAATTTTTATACGGAGTTGCACTAATTTTATTTTCAGCACAGCTGAACTGAAACACTTGTTTTTGCCATTTTAACATCAAGTCCTTTTACCATACTTTTATTCGATAATTTATTTAAACCATTAAGATTTATGTGTCCAACTCTTGTGTGCCACTTTTCCACAATTTTTCCATCAATAGCCGCGTTTACAACTTGTACATTTTCTACTTTTTCCAAATTGACAATAAACAAGCCATCTGAAATGTCAGCTGTTAATAAAACTTTGTTTTGGCAAGGCGAATTAACTTTACAAGGTGGTGTCAAAAAAACAGCTGACTACTTTTTTTTAGAAGCTCGGCGTGTCAAAAGTTGTTTATAAACAACAATAAACAGTGTGACCATTGTGCGAATAAAGTGTGCATTTGCCACTGGCTTGCCACTTTTTTAAATTATGTAATGGCATTTTCTTTTCTAAAATAAGTATTTTTTTTACTTTTTATTAAAAAAATCGCAATTTAGCATTCCTTTAAAGCAAAAATTTACCTGTGCAAGGGATGATACAAAAGTTTTTAAGAACTTCACTTCCTCGAAAAATTATTATGTTGCAGATTTTCAGTGAAAAGTGCAAACAACGCAATTTTTTCTTTTTTGTAGAAATGAAAACATTGTAAATTTGCCACCTTTTGATAAATTATGCTCCTTCACTTCCTCGAAAAATTATTATGTTGCAGATTTTCAGTGAAAAGTGCAAACAACGCAATTTTTTCTTTTTTGTAGAAAAGAAAACATTGTAAATTTGCCACCTTTTGATAAATTATGCTCCTTCTCGAAGTTTTTGTGAAGTGGTATGTTATGTTATTATTAGAGCTTTCTATAGTATGATAATACTAAAATATGTATAGCCGTATATCTACAGCTTTCTTTTGTATTTTGACTTATTTTAATACAAACTAGCTTTATAAAATTCGGTTTTGTAGGATGTTTTAGTACAAATTGTAAATAAATTCATAATTAACACCGAATCACATGTTAAGTCTTATATGATTTCTGGTGTTTAAGTTGAGTTTCGGGGCTTTGGTGTCTTTGAAGTCTTACATATAGTAGAATTTTTGTGATAAATATATTTTTAAGACATTTCAGCTGCTGCAAAAAGGGAAAAAAATCCAATATTGTGGCAGAAAAGTAAAAAATTTAATTAAGAAAAATTAAACGCAGCATGAGTAGTAGGGAACTGGGCTCATGGCGGCCATTAAAATTTTTAAAATTTGGGTAATTACAATTTGCAATTTTGAAATTTTAATTGTTAAATAAACAAATGTGTAATTTGATACCCGTGGGAAAAAAAATGAAAGTACCCTGTAGGTACAATGTTATTAAAAAAAATTGTGATGAATTGAGTTAATGATGAGTGTTAGTGTGAAATTATATTATAGATAATATTTTGTGTTATATGAATTTCAGATATGGGTGTATCAGTGGGTGAGTGGTAGCGATGTTAGCCTGTCAGTAGAGAGGTCGTGGGGTTCGATTCCTACCATAGACCCTGGATGTTTTCCGTTGCTTCGTGGGTTGTGGTTGTGTTGAGATAGTGACCTATGAACAATTGATTGAGTATAGACTAGATGGTTCTTATGGGGTGATATTGAGACATTGGGTAGTGAGTTTGGAGCTAGAAAGTATTGGCTTAGTATAGACTGTGTGGTTCTTATGGAGTCATATTGAGAGATTGTGTAGTGTTTCAGATTATATGTGGAAATAAAGAGTGTAGACGTTGTCACCAAACTTGTAGATAATAAAGTCGACTTGGGTTCCTACGGGGTTTATTGTGTGGCTATTATTATTTTTTTGTTCTTGATAATTTTTTGTCGTGCTTGTGTTTACATTTAAAATGTATTTGTGTTTATTTAAGCATGTCCGTCCACCAATTGACTGGTGGAGGGTTTGTATATTTTCAGAATGTGGTTATGGAAGGTTATGGGTGTTAAGAATCTGGTTATGGAAGTGCTAGAGGGGGGTTGTTAAGTTCCAATTAATATGTATGCATATACATACGTACATACAATAAGCGTTTGCTTTTTGTTCATAATATTTTTTTATGTCAAGTGGGGGTATTTGTTGTTTGCATCAAATAATCGCATGATCGCTTGGATTTGTTGCTGTGTTGCTTAGTATGACAGATGGTCTGAAATGTTTGTTTACGTTAAGTATGCATGCTTAATCTTGTTGGTGTTATTGTTTATTCAGGTGGATGTGTTGGAGAATGAGTCATCATCCTAATTTTTGTTTGTTGGTGGGGGGTTGGTTAGAGGTTGTGTTTACATAAAGAGTCTGTACATGTGGATTGATGTCTGTCTGTCTGTCTGTCCATATTAAAATCTTGCTTAATCTTGTTTATTTTTTGACAATAGAATTTGATTTTCACAGCATTATGAAATTGTACTGTGTGTGTGTATGTGTGTGTATGTGTATGTGTGTGCATATAGTTGCGTATGGGTACATCACCATACATTAGTATGTGTTGTCCTTGATTTTGTGCTGATCGTGCGAATTCTTGCTGTTGCTATGTATGTATATGAATTTCATCATATTTCTACATGTGGATTGATCTCTGTCCGTGAGAATATATAACGAGTGATTTTTTTGCTATTATCTTTTTGGCAACACTAGTTTTGACAGCTCACGCACGTTTTGTATCTTGTGTCACTGTCAAACATCTTCAGTTTGGTCTATAATTTAATCATGAATCGTCTTACAAACGAACAACGCTTGCAAATTATTGAATTTTATTACCAAAATGCGTGCTCTGTTAAGACAGTTCATCGCGCGCTTCTTCCATTTTATGGTCAGTTTAATCGACCTACTGAGGCTTCTATTCGGGCTATTGTAAAAAAATTTCGCACCAAATTTACATTGTTGGACATTAAACCACCAACACGTTTACGTAGAGTGCGAACTGAAGAAAATATCGCAGCCGTATCGGCCAGTGTTGGTGATGACCGTGAATTATCGATTCGGCGCCGTTCGCAGCAATTGGGCCTCTGTTACTCCACTACGTGGAAAATTTTGCGGAAGGATTTGGGTGTGAAGCCTTATAAGATACAGCTGGTGCAAGAATTGAAGCCAAACGACCTACCACAACGCCAAATTTTTGGTGAATGGGCTCTTGAAAAGTTAGATGAAGATCCACTTTTTTTACACCGTTTGGTGCGGATTATGGGCTGGCGGCATCATTGGGCCGTATTTCTTCAAAGATGATGCGAATCACAACGTTACTGTGAATGGTGAGCGCTACCGTGCGATGATAACAAACTTTTTTCTGCCCAAAATGGAAGAGCTTGACTTGCATGACATGTGGTTTCAACAAGACGGTGCCACATGCCACACAGCACGCGAAACAATGGACCAATTGAGAGGCGAGTTCGGTGAACAGTTTATTTTACGCTTGGGACCAGTCAATTGGCCGCCCAGATCGTGCGATTTAACGCCTCTAGACTATTTTTTGTGGGGCTATGTTAAGGCTAATGTCTATAGCGACAAGCCCGCTTCGATTGACGCACTGGAAGCCAACATTGCCAACATTATTCGTGAGATACCGGCCGAAATGTTGGAAAGAGTATGCCAAAATTGGACTAAGCGGATGGACCATTTGAGGCGCAGCCGCGGCCAACATTTGCATGAAATAATCTTCAAACATTTAATTATATCGACCCAACTATCGATCCAAATAAATATTTCATGCATTTTTCTGAATTTTATGTGTTTTTTTTTACTTTCCGATAGTTCTTATAAAATCACCCATTATTTGTGTATGTGAGATGTTCATAGCTTGATGTTTTTTCAATTTGTTAGTGTAAGTATGGGGGGCGTGAGAATTTCTGTCTGTCTGTGGGAATTTCTATATGTCTGAATGTGGGAATTTGAGTCTGTCCATGATTTGGAGGTATGTTGTTAAAATTGTTTGAATTGTTTTTGTGGGCGACATGTGACGTAAATATGTAGTATAAAATGTTCTCATGTATGTGACCTTCCATATTGTTTGTATGTTTATGCTAAAATCCGTTTGATTAGATCAGTATTTTATAATACTGTGGACGATGAAAGCCTATCTTTGTTCTATGTATGTTAAATAAAATTTGTTTATATTTAAAGTTTTAAAATGTTTTGTTTCTATTTATTTAGGCGTGTCCGTCCATTTTTGACTCAACGTCAGTCGGTTGGTGAACGGTTTGTATATTTTCATTATGTGGTTATGGAAGTGTGAGAGGGGAGGAGGAGCTGTGTTAAGTTCTACTAAATGTTCTGAGTACGCAATCGCATGGGTATGAAATTTGCCAATAAGTGTACATACTTATGTACATATCTACAAATTTATTTGATGTATGCATGTAAATACATACAAATAAGTGTTTGCTCTATGTTTGTATTCATTTTTTTCAAGTGAGAACTTTTGTTTTTTTGTTGCAAAATATTCGCATGATCTTTTGGATTTGTAGTTGTGTGTAGCTAATAAATATGCTGATATATTTTATTTGAAATTTGAAATATGTATTTTGTTTGCAGAGGTTTTTTTATGTACAAGGGCATTTCAGTTGTTCAATATTTTGGGATCATAGTATTGATAACCAGAGTTTTTGAATAGGGTTAATGAACTTGTGATGGTTATTTTGATTTCTTTATTTTAATGTAACAATTGTAGATAGATGTTAAGGTGACATTATTATTTTTCAGGTTTTGGTCTGTCCGACTATTGCTTCGTTGGTGAGACGAAGGTGTCGTTATGGCACCTTCGTTTATTTATTTAAGAAACTGTGTTTCGTATTGCTAGACAAAGGAATTTGAATTTCACAATACATAGTATAAATTTTATTATATGTTATGTTTGTGTATGAGTATTACTTCATCACTTTTTTGTAGGTGTGTGTTGGGTTGAGTGTGTGTATACGATATATGTCTGTTGTGATCGATCTAGTATCTATGTATATAAATTTTGCTATTTTGTAGGTTGTTGTTTATGTATGTATGTATACAAATTTATTTTTGAGGTTGTACATATTCATTTTTCTTTTAAAATTTTTTATGTACATATTCTTAATTCTGCTGACTTGGATATTTTTGTTTATCATTTGAACTGTACAGATAAAGATTGTATAGTTTTGAGCTTGTAGTGGTAGTTGTTGTGCATGTACATCACTATTTTTTATCACTTTGTGTGATTTTTTACAATGAGCTCTACAATGAGCTCTACACAAGGACCAGAAGATTAATTTTTTTGGGAGGAAGTCATGGGAGGTTTTCATGACTCAGAAAATTAATTTTAGTATTTGGCGGTTATATATTTGAGGGCGAAAGGTCTATCAATATACTTATTACATGTTTGTTGTTCTTTATTTTGAATGCTTATACCTATACATGGAAGACAGGAACATTAATTATTTCTATCACTTTTACATCCGATATTTTTAATATCTTTGTATATCAAATAAACTCATTAAAGTTTATTTGATATACAAAGATATTTCTTTACATTAAATATTTTATCAAGTAGGGATTTTATAAGTTAACTTTTCTCTTGACAGCTGGAAGGTAGTAGATGGTATTAGTATGATGTGATCGATAGATAATCTTTGTATTGATGTGTTCTATTGTTTGAGTTTTGTTTTATTTTTCTGAAGCGTGTCGTTGCACATACATATGTATGTATGTATATTACTTAATAATACATACATTTTCTTATACTGATTTGATAAGCAAGGTTAGTTTTTTTATGTTTGATGTTCAGAGTAAAGCTGGTTGTTTTAAAACACCAGCGTTTAATAAAACATTCTAAAAATATGAAAGAAGCAAGTGTTTATTATAGAGATTGTGATGATTACATGTTTGAAAAATTTTGATACAAATAAATGCAAAATCTAAGATGAAAATAATTATTTAGGCTTTCTAGTTCAATTATTTGAATTAATGTAAATTCAAATTATTATTATGAATGAGATTCTATAAAATCTGTTGACTAATTCCATACAGAAACTGAATATACAAATACGTACTATTTTTAAAACTCTCCTTACTACACATATCCTTGAAAATTCAATTTAATTGTAGATATATTTCGGAATATTATTAATCGATATCTTTTTGAATATTATTAAATTACAGGTTAATAAGAAGTCAACTACGAAAATATTCCAGAATTATGTGCTTAATTCAATACCATAATGGGATAGTCTTAATAAAAACATAAGTTGAGAATTTAAAAAAGCAAATATATAGGCCTTTTATAGTATACATGTACACATTTCGATTGTATTTAGGAATCAGTGAATATACCAAACTCAAATATTCTTAGATAACTGTAAAAGCATATTCCATTTGCTTACAGTTATCATATTAAGTATTCCTTTAATTCAACATTAGACATATGTACTATATATACATGCATATTTAGAATATTTATAAGAGAATTTTAAAATAATAATGTATCTATGCATAGTCATATTAAAGAAAATTATAGTGAACGAAAAAAAACGCATTACTAAACTATATTTTATAGACTAATTTTGATTTATATTATCAAGGTATCAAGTTCGAACACACTAGAAGGTTTTTTATACGATGATGGTTGATATGATGACGTTGCTAACAAAATAACTGAATTGTAGATGAATTCTACTTAATTATATGTACAGGTATCATCTCCTCGTGTAATCATCTGAATTAGTTTCGAAAAAATGATTACTAATTAGTCATATAGTAAGGATGATTATGAATATGTTGGAAAAGTATGTACTATATTCAAATGTAGTACTATGATGTAACACAGGACTTTACAAATAAATCAAATTATCTAAGTTATTTAGTTGTAAACAACTTGTATGACTATGGTATATGTTATTACCTACCATATTCCATTCTTCATTGGTTGAAGATTCATAAAATTTTAATTTAGATGATGTAAGGGAAGCTTACATCATTTACAAACATTTGGATACATATTAGATTAGACCCATAGAAATTTAATAACTTAATTGTTATTAGATTAGACTTAAAATACCATCAAGATTACACAATTGTCAAAATGCTTTACCATTTTGTGTAGAAAACAAGAAAATTCAAAGCATGAAACAAATTAAATTAATAACGCATTTAAGTAATAAAACAAATACTAGGATCGCCGGGTGGACGAAATTCAAACGGGATATTTCTGCGGAACTTCTCGAATTTTGTGGATTTTCGGTAAAAAAAATATATTACGCACATCTATACACAAATATCTTTTTAACCATATACATATGTATGTTTTATAAATATTGGTAGACAATAAGATACTTAAAAGTGTACGACAAAATTGTGTAGTCTATATATAAGATGTATCTCACTAACTTTAGAAATATCTAACAATGTATTCAACAAGGATTCATTTCAAATAAAACACATAGAACTCTTAAGTTTAACTGCTCCTCAGAGGAAATGTTATACCAATTGTTTTGAATGTACTTGTTGTATGACTAGTGAAAATGGGAATGATACAAAATCTTCCTGAGTTGTAACCGGTGAAAATAATCACATCACAAAACTAGAACAAAAATGATAGGAAAATTCCTTCATTATACAGCAGATTTTGTTCCAAATTAAAATCATTTGTTTATAGTACAGTAATTTAAATAGTATTAAGACCCCATCACATAACAAGTAGCTTAAGTTTGGGTCTAGAACCTATCACTGGGTATCTTAATTATGTCAATTGACCCCTTGCGGAACCAGTCCCGTGACCTGTCTTGTGACAGGTTATTTTCTCTCTCTAAGGTAATTGAATAGGTTAGGGAAGAATACTAATTTCAATATCCGCCATCGATTATTAGAAAAAAATTCATTTTAGCAAACATTTTTTATTAAAGAATGCCTTCGGAAAAAAGATTTTGAAATAGTGTGTGTGAATGAAAGAATATAGGTAAAAGGTTGTATGCTTTAGCCCTTGTCTTACAGATCGTTTTTTATTGTTTTGAAGCATATCATGATTATTATGTATGCAGTACTCGATCTATGTTTGCTGGTTAAATTATTAGATTGATAAAGTTAATATATATATATATATATATATATATATATATATATATATATATATATATATATATATATATATATATATATATATATATATATATATATATATATATATATATATATATATATATATATATATATATATATATATATATATATATATATATATATATATATATATATATATATATATAT
>OY101448.1:90335465-90362465 GCA_956483635.1 Panzeria rudis | reverse complement strand
AAGACTGGCTTATATCATGTGTAAATAAAAAGGAAATAGGACGTAAGCGGATGATGAGTAGTAAAAGATATGTGACTTATGAATACTCTCTTAAAATTCGACGAGAACACTTCAAAGTTTGTCAACAATTTATACTCGCAACTCTTGATATTCCGCAAATGGTATTGCGCCGTGCTTTGCGCAATTGTAATGTAAAGAAATCTGCAAGTAATACTAATATAAAAAAAAGACCCATAATAAGTGCTCTGAGAAGCTGAAACTATTTAAATACTTTATAGAGAGATTACCTGCGGCCCCATTCCACTATTGCCGCAGTAAGAGCAACAAACTGTACCTACCGAAAGAATTTCGGAATGTTTCAAATTTGTATAAAATCTATGTCGACAGTTTGAAGATACTCAACAGGAAGCATTAACTGTAT
Organism: Panzeria rudis; assembly: GCA_956483635.1. NCBI lineage: Eukaryota > Metazoa > Arthropoda > Insecta > Diptera > Tachinidae > Panzeria > Panzeria rudis. Next base: position 90,362,044 of record OY101448.1, on the reverse strand, counting down.
CCTTATATAATTTTCGAAAAATATTTAATAACGATTATAATCTGGGTATTCATAAACTAAAAAAAAGATAAGTGTAATATTTGTGAAAAGCTTAAGAATATGGATACGGGGGCTCGTAATGCATTAAAAAGTCAGACATATACAAGAAACATATTGTGGATAAAGACAAGTGTTAAGAAAATTTTTTGCTCGACAAACTGAGAGCAAGGTGAAAAATAGTGAAACGATATGCGTAAGTTTTGATCTGCAAAAGGTACTTAACACTCCTTACAGCAAAAGCATGAATCTTACTATAACGAAAGTTTTTGTGAGAACGGAACAAGAAATGGATATTGCTTTTTATAGGGTGAATGCGATGGCAAGAGAGGAAGCAATGAAATTTGTTCTGTGCTTTTTAAGTATTTGACCATTGTAGATAGTAGATAGCCACATACTAACATAAGCTTGTTTTTCGATAGTTGTGCTGGCCAAAACCGAAACAGAGCGTTATTGTCTGTTATACCATATTTTTTAAACGCTTCCAAGGTATATTGAACAGGTATCACTACAAGAACAGCTGTTTTAGTAAATTTGAGAATGTGTGCGTCACACAGACAATAGATTTTGACACATGTCTGGGATTTTTCTATCAACAACGGGCATGTGTTAGCAAATTTGAGAGAGCTTATGAATGTGTGAGACTCACAGATAATGGATTTGACATATTTCTGGGGCATTTCTACCAACAAAATACATGTGTTTTTGGTGTTGTATTTGTTTTAGTTATGGTGGTACCTGTAATGAATATGCCTTGAATGCTTCTTTATTTTTCCAGACTGTAGAAATAACATGTATTTGTTACCAGGGCATACCATGATGCCTGTTGATTCAATAAATGCTACAATTGAGTCCTTTATTAAAGGGAGGACAATCTGGGCTCCTTCGGAATGACCGTCATTAATATCTAACTCCAGAACAGGCCCAAAATGCTACGAGTGCATTGTATTAAATCATACAGATTTTAAGGATTGGAAGTCATACTCAGCCACATTTCTGCCACCGAGTATTAAAACAAAGTTTAATAGTTTGAGATCTGCAGATTTTAACATATAAAAACTTACCGCACAATTTAAGTATGGATACAGTGAGAATAGCACAGTGGATGAATTGGACATCATGCGTTCCAGAAAGCATTCAGAGATCATAGCGAATGAGCCAAACCTACTTTATTCAAAAAAGCTCAAAAATTTAGAGACTAAGATTTTATGCGAAAAGAAAATAATCCCTCAAAGATACCACCATGAGTACATTACTGTGAGAAGCAGCAAGAAAATCGAGGATACACTAGCAGAGAGCGATACGAAGACTCCAGTAGCTGCTGAATTGCTTTAGTCAGCCATGTCACAGAATACCATTCCGATCGGAAGTGGTTTCAATTCCGTAAGTTGCTTCTTCAGAAAACGAAAAGTTTCTTCGTAATCAAACCACTTTTAAGTTTCAAAGTGGAATTGAAAAACACTTTTCTACACTATTCATTCGCAGTAAATATTAAAAAACGTGCATACTCTTAGGGGCGTCAAATAAATATTTGGTCAGGAGCTTTCCATGTTAATAAAAAGCTTAATGTGAGCTTTGCATCTAAAAACAAGAGTAAGCAAACGCCTCAAGGTATAAAAACTTTATCATTGTAAAAACGAAATACAAAATAAACGGAATCTAAAGCACGAAAAATGTACTTTTTCGGAATGACAACTACGGAATCAAAACCAATCCAAACGGAATCTGTGACACGGCTGAGAATACATCTTTTAGATATTCGTATAAAGTAAGGATATCTACATACACATTACTTGAAGATCTTATTTACTTTTTAAATTTTCTGAATAAAAATTGATTTTTTATTTATTTAGTATTAAATAAATATAAAAGTATACGTATACAGCCGTGTCACAGATTCCGTTCGGATTGTACTACCTAAAAGAGGACAACTTAAGATTTATTCCCGCAAAATATTTTGTGACTGTGGTCTCTGTCATTTTTTTGACAAGTGGTTAAATTAAAAATTTCCTATATTATACCATTTGTTTGCATTTAAAGCCAACCTCACTAATTTATACAATAATAAAAAGAATTAAGCTGAGAACTATTGTATTAGTTTTTTTCTATACAGCCATTGCAAAAAATTAAAAAATATATCACAAAAATTAGATAAAACTCTTCAGATGTGTTCAAAATAGAGCTATTTTTGAAATCCGAGTTTTTATAACATCAAAAGTGCGATCGATATTGAAATGTTAGTAATGGCAAATAACTCCTTAATATGTATATTACTTATATTTTAGCGATCCTCTGCGACCGTTCGTAAACGTTCGAGATATCGATAATTAATCCAAAAACTACCCGTAAGCTTTGGGCTTTAACAAGTGATTATATAATATTAAATCGACAAGCAAAACCAAAAAGTGGGATGTACATTTGACCAGACCCACCATTCTACATGAATTTCTAGCAGATGAATCCGAATTTGTTGTTCGAAATTTCGAGAAAATTGCGAAAAACTGCATTTTTCGGGGTTTGTATCTGTTTTTCGCAATTTACTCGAATTTGTTTATGGTGTATGAGCCAAACAAACCTCAGATTCAGATTTAGCGCGACGAAATTTATAGACTACTTTTGTATTTTATGTGCAGGGGTTGGTTGTCTTTTATTATTTAAACCCCAAAATAACCGATCTCCTAATCTTAGAGTAATTAACAAATAATGATGATCTCTTAAAAAAGTACTAATACTGTACCCGCCATATTGATTTCACAATTTTAAATTCCAAATGTCTGTTTGTAAAATACCTATCAGGGGGTTCCATAGTTTCTTGTGGCTATTTTTTAAAATAAAAGTTTGATGTTTTAAAAATTCTGACTGCCATATTGGATCCACAATCTTGAATTTTTAAATTTACATATCAGAATCGTAATCCGCTACTCTAAAAACCTCCATATTACTGATCGCTAACCTATGTCGCTCTTCGTCTTAAAGTAATTAGAAAATTATATTTATTTATATGTAACTCAATTTACAAACAAATTTATTTAGTTTTAGTAACAGCTGATAGAAATGTACTATTGTGAGCAATGACAATGAGTGATATTCACAATAGCGCTATTCTTAATCGAATGTGCGTCATAATACCAAACGAAAATTCGTTCGATCAGCTTTTTCGATCGTTACATGAAATACAATTATATAAAACAACAAAAATGTGTATGAAGCTAATATTTTATGTAAGTTAGTGATTGTTTATAAAATTAAGCTTTTATAACAGCTATTAATTTTGTCTTTTAGGTGCGTATTATGAGCAACATGCGATTTTCGATTGTGATCGAATTAACTGATAAACTAATTTTTATTTGGTATTATAGCGCACATTCGATAAAAGTAGCACTATTGTGAATTTCACTTAATTGGATTGTTCACAATACTACATATTTATCATCTGGCACCTGCGTTGCCACTAAAAACTGTTCCTACCAAATTTTCCACAAAAATCTACCGAACCGTTTTAAACCTATCAATTTCTTAAAATTTATTGATTGCGATTTTTAAAGCATTCTGGTAGTCAAATTTTGGAGCTTTAATGGATTTATTGCACACGCATATTCCGATCGGAGTGCTCTTGATTCCGTACTTTTATTCCTATCGTTTTCGTTTTACCATCTTCAGATTCCGTTCATTTTATATTTCAATTTTACAGCGATAAATTTGTCATACCTCAAAAAGGTCCTTTGGACTTTTTGTGCGTAAAGCTAGCACTAAGTTTTACAATCTGCAGCATATTGTTAAAAAATTACACTGGATTAATTCAAAGATAGGCAGATCGCTTTATTCTTCTTAAGAAAAAAAATATCTAAATCTTGAATCGGGCTGTTCTCAGATTTATAAACTGATTCTGAAAACTGTAAATATAAATACAATCGTTATCAAATATGCATCATGGTATATAATATATCAATAAAATGGCGCATCAGATGATCATTAAGGAATAGAAAAAATTCGTTACGAAAGACAAAAAACTAAAAAAAAAATACTTAGTCCGGACTATGGACTGATTGGTAGCAATGCTAGCCAGTCAGTGCAAAGGTCTCGGGTACGATTCCCGATATAGAAACTGGGCGTTTTTGCAGACAAGCTACATAAATCGCTTCGCGGGTTGTGTTTGCGAATTCAAAAATAAATAAAATAAAAAGAATTTAATATGGATGTGAAAATTTGTTTAGTTATTTGCTCTTTCCAAATAACTAACGAAATAACTTTAATTTCTGGCAACCGAAAACAGTTTTTCGAAATATGTAAACATGTGTAATTTTTGCCGAAAAATATTGTAATGATCCAAGAATATTAGTAACATGTTGTTGAACAATAAAATTTTTATTATTTGACATGCTTTCCATTTATGCAATAAACTTTTATTTTAAATTTTTAGTAAATCTTTTAATAAAACTTATAATTGAGTTTTTTTTTATCTTAAAATAGTTTTGGTTTTTTTGTTTTATTTTTTGGTTGACGAAGTTTGTTAAAGTTTTCAATTTTGAGATTACTTCACACGGACTTTCTAATGCTGTTATCAGTTTCTTCCCAAACCTAATATTTTCGCTGATATGCAGTATGCATTTTATCGTACTCCACAAAATTATATATTTAAATTTTTTTATTAATTAATTAACTTTTTTAAAAGCTGTTTATTGTTTCCAGAAAAAGTTTTTTTTTTAGATTTTATCACAAAATTTCATAATTTTCCTTTAAAAATTAAATATTTCCAGTATACTTTTGTCATATTCAAAGAAAATATATAAGAAAATAATTTGTGAAAAAATATAACATACGACAAATGTACTCTGAAGCTAAGTGGAGAGAAGCCATTGCGCCATTGTAAAGATATATGATATTAAACATTAGAAAGAGTCTCCTGAAAAGTTAAGTTTTGCTAGTTACGACATCCGTATTTTGAGGTAGCGAAATAACGATTATTTTTAATTTATATTTTTTCCCGAAATATATATAACGATTATTTCTTAATTTTAATTTTTTTGCTTAAAAATAATCATTATTTTAAGTTCTTTTTTATTTTGATAATGAAGTTATAAACAAAATTTACAAATTCTCGAATAAATTAATGCGCTTAGCAAATTCACCTTTAAATCCTTTTGCCCATGTGGCCTCAGCTTAAAGAGAGAAAAATTGACACACGTAAGTGCAAGCCAACGAAAGCTGTCGATATTGTTGAACCCAAATTGACTAGATTTCGAGAAAGTGGCTTTCGATCGCTCAGGTTTTCCTTCGACATCGTTGAACAGGCAGTTAATGTATTTTTTCCACAATTTGTTAAAAATTGTCTTATTCCATTGATTTATTTATTCCCAGTTTATCAACAGACTTTAAAGCTTTCAATTATTTAGTTTTGAGGATTTTTGAACAATTTCAATTTTGTCGAGATTGCTGACTTATTTGCATTTCATAGAAAAATAGTAGTATGAGAATAGTCGCGTTTTGCGAATATTTAAGCCATTTATGCGATTTTGCTGATTTGTGCCTAATAGGAACCACAAAATATGTGTTGGTATTTTGGTGCCCAACATTTTATATTCGGAAAGATTAAAGGCCAGGCTGGCGTTGTTAAATCGACTCCAGTACCCATACGGAACCTGAATATGTACACAGAAAAAGTAAGTTTCGTTTCTATGGCAAAAATCCATAATTTTTTTTTTAATTTCCTGTGATAAAGAATTCCGCTATATTGACAACAAAATTATTCAAAAGAAAAAAAATTAAGTTAAAAAAAATAAAAAATTAATAAATAAAAAACGTAAAGCATGCTCTCTACAGCTAAGCCACATCCCAGCTATTTTTTATAAAATGAAACTTTTTTATGTATGAAAAGAAAAGAAATAACCGGCATGGGAAAGAAATAAATACAAGAAAATATTGTATTAAGTTAATGACAAATGTTACTGAAATTTATATATTTTTTCAATAACATGGTTTTATTAAACATAATTCTTGTCTATTTTTTTCTGTGTAGATGGAATGCAATAACGAGCAATGAAATAGTGTCCATGGACAGCGTTCCTAGTTTTGGGGATTTGTCCGCAAGTATGGAATTTTTTTGGATTGGGGATAAAAATTTTTTGAAAATCCCTATGTGATTTTTTTGGGGAAACCACATTTTTCGCTGGGGATTTTTGGGGATCTGAAATATATATCTTCTGCAACAAAATCATTTCAAGATACCAGTCACCCAACAACTATGGTCTGGCGTGCGGCTTACTAACCCTCTTTAAAGAGGCATATGGGAATCAGTAAAATACAAAAATAGCTCCGAATCGCTTCATACAAAAACACTCTAAAAACAGTTGAGTTTTCTTCTCAAACGCTAAATCTTTTTAATACAAACAACATGTACAACAAAATTACATTAACTGATTATTCAGAAGATTTTGATTCTGAAGTTTTTGAAATGATGAACATTGACATGTGCAATTGTTTTATTTTTGTGTGTTTTTTACGTTACTCTTTTTATATACATATGTACATATGTATATAGATATGTATTTAAAACTCAAAGTGTACATACCCAGCGGTAAAACTGACGAGACATTCACTAAACAGGGCCTTTTAAAGGCCTTCAAAAACCTGAAATAAGATCCAAAACTTGTTCTTTTCTGCCTTCTCAGGATATCTTTCTAGAAGGAGTCCTCTATTTTCAGATTTTTCGTTTTGTTTAAAAAAAATTTATTTTAGAAATAACAAACATTCTCGTTTTTTTTTTTTCGAAAATAATTTGTCTAATAGACTGCAATTTACGTAGAAGAGGCATCATACATACATCTATTATGCCGATTATGTTGCAGCTACTACATCATGTGCAATTCCTTCTTAATAAATACACGAAATTTAGCCTCATATGTATAAAAAATTACTTTGTATGAAAAGAAGGAGTTCGAAGTAAAAATCACGATAATCAAAAATATAGAAATACCCAAATAAAAAAAATTAACTCCATTTGATTTTTAACAGACCTTCCTATAACAGGCCTTCGTAGAATATTTCTATACGGAAAATTAACGTGAAATTTAATTATAACTCGCATGAGGTCATTCCTAGGCCACCTTTAATTTTTCATTGAAAAAGTCTGAACACATTGGAAAAAAGTAAAAAACCTTCTCCAGTAAAATTTCGCTTTTGCTGCTTACGTTATTTCAGCGATTATGGCTTGATATATAGAAAGCACTTCTGGAATTTGGTACCGTTATTTCGGCAGTATGATTTATAAAAAAATCTACACCTAAACTGTACGTAGATTAGTATTGCAGGGTTAAAATCGATTTTTTAAAAAGTTTAAGGTAGACATAATTTTGCATATAAGCAAAAGATTTATAAGATAAATATCTACGCTATCCCAATTTTTATTTTATTTTTTCTTAAAACATTTTTCTGAACATCCTTGCTTTTTACTACAACAATACACATACGTTCCTTGTACATACATAAAACTAATATTCAAATATTTATTCATTTCCTGCATTTCTTCATCCTGGTCGTTGTTATACAAACTACCTTCAGTACAAAATAGCTTTTTTGGGAAAACTGAAACTACAGAAAACCAAAAAAGTTAAAACCATACACAACATCACTGTCATTGGCGGCAGGGTCGTCAGATGTGGCGATTTTAAAACTTGTTTGGCGTCTTAATATTTGATTTGGCGACATGGCGATATTTTTGATGAACCACTAATTTTTTTGAGAAACTTAGTCAGTGTGAAAAAACAAAGTTATTTTTATTCTTGAAGTTTCATGTATGAATTCTTATACATTCATATGTACATATGTATGTATATATACGAACAAAACGTATTGAAATAATATTTTGAACTCGTCCAAACTTATCTGCGAAATAGAATGCAGTTATGAACTTCTGGAAGCGTTATTACGAGGTATAAAATATATGAGTGTAAATAACACTTTGCTGCACTTCTTCTGCACCATCTCAAGAAATGTTGAACCAAATTAATTCCCTACTCTTAAGGATGAAGTGTATATTGTTCTTGATATGTAATAAAACTGTTGTAATTATATCCAAATTAAAAATGTAATCGAAATTCCAAGGTACTCAATAAAGATCTAGAAAATTCAAATTTGATATATAAATTAGGAAAATAAGGAAAGCGGAAACTTTCTGACTAACACACTCAAATTTTAAATTCTATTATTTTGGTTTTTTAGTTCAATATTTGAATTAATATAAATTGAAATTATTTTATTAAGAGTGGACTGTTCGCATATTCAAATCAGTTAAGCAGGACGGACCAGTATTACTGATTTCAACAGGCCACTTCACCGTCTCATCAGCGTTCTTGTTCACCTTTAACACTTATGAAGGTGGATGCTTTTTAAAAGGAAACATCAGCTATATAACTAATTTTTGTCAAGAAATAGAATACAATACTTTTTTCATGTACATTCTTGCATTCATTTTATTTTCAACTCAATTTTAGTTGCCCGAAATCTCCTCTATCTGATTTAATCCAACACTCAAATAAACTCTTATTAGTTTTGCTTTTGTTTTTCGCTTTGATGGGCATTTGTCTTAATACCTACAATCAAAGCTGTTTTTATACTGTCTCAGTTATTTGTCTGCATTTAGCTCCAGACTGACAACCGAGAAGTAAACATGCATATAATTTTTGCGTGGGCCGTCGCGTTTAATAATTATTTTTACGTAATTTTATTTTTGAACTGAATATGTATAAATCTGAAATTTTATTATTTCAGCTTTTTAGTTGAATATTTGAATTAATGTAAATTCAAATTATTTTATTAATAGTGGAGTCTTCGAATATTCAAATCAGATAAGCCGAACGGATCAGTACTACTAATTTCGACAGACCGCTACACCGTCTCTTCATCGTTCTTGTTCACTTTTACCACTTATGAAGGTGGATGCTTTTTATGAGGAAACATCAGCTATTTAACTAGTAAAAGTGGTAAAAGTGAACAAGAACGCTGATAAGACGGTGTAGCGGGCTGTCGAAATCAGTAGTACTGATACATTCTCTTTATCTGCTTTGAATATTCGAACACTCTTCTCTAATGTGCTAATGTATATAAGGTGGCGCAAATTATCGCTAATTTGTCCCCTTAAATATCTGCTAATCTGAAATCGGAATTTCCCCCCACCAACCTTCGAGAAGGGGTGTTAATCTATCTGTACATCTTTTAGTATTAAAGTAATTTGTCGGAGCTGACACGATCAATTTTTTATTGCTTTAAGTAAACTATAAGCTATTTTTTAGTAAACATTTTGGTATGTGATGGTAATCGGTCGGCTTAAATTAGCCCCAATTTCAGAAACGATTTCTACTGAGAGGTGACTTATTTACGCTTTTTATTGTTTTGTTTCGAAAAATAATATTTGAATAAAATATTCTTAGCCATGAAAACAACAAAAGGGGTAAATTAGTCATCTTTTAGTAGAATTTCTTTATGAAATCGGCGGCGTTTAAATCGAACGATTTCCATCACACACCAGATTGTACATTTTTTGTGTTCCCTAATCTTTTTTTGCCTAAAAATGAAACAAAATATACGTGTTGGCGACTTGTTTCTATTTTTGGCGAATTTTAGCGATTCGGCCTAAATTTTTTTGTTATTACTTATAAAAAACATTTTTAAAATTAAAAAAAAAATTATATATTATTGGCAAAAACTCAAGAAAATCCAAATTGTCAATATTGGCGATTTTAGACATTGAATTTGGCGAAAAATAGCAAAATAAATCTGATAGCCCTGATTGGCGGCAGTAACAGTTGTGCTTAAAGTTGTATTAAAAAATACTATCGCCATTATATCCATTGCAATTGCATACTTACATACACATAATCATATAAAATTGGGATTTTCATCAACACGCAACAATGTACATTAGAGTGGATCATCGAATTTCAATTTCGAATTGCACTAGAACGTTGAATTTTATTCTGAGATATTGAGACCTCTAAATATTAGAAAATGATAGCAAATCGATAAATTTGTGAATTGTCATATGATACAACATTAAACATTCTTTTATATTTGATGTAACTCATTAGACTCAATATATCCACTATTTTTATATATAAAAGGTCGGACTTCACCCAAACTTAAGACAAAGTTATAAAGGCAATTTTTGATCTCCTAGGTCTATGTCCTATCTTTAAAAAAAAACATTTTTTAAGCTAATTTGAGGTCGCTGAACACGAATATGATATTCATTTATTTTTCTTTATGCGCGATATTCCCGAAAAATATATATTATTTGGTTTTTTGTTTATTGGCGAAAATTCCGGCAACGGATCATCTGAATTCAATAAATTTTTTACTGCTGGATAGATATATTTTTCTTCTTTCAGCCAACACACGATTGTGCCGATCGGATAAAAGTGTTCGATTAATAAGATAGAGGAGGCTAACCAGAATTAACATTGAAATTAAATGAATGTAAGAATTTACATAAGAACTCGTGTATTCTATTTCGTGAAAAAATTGGTTAAACTGATGTTTCCTTATAAAAACCATTCACCTTCATAAGCGGTAAAAGTGAGCAAGAACGCTGATGAGACGCTGTAGCAACCTGTCAAAATCAGTAGTACTTATCCGTTCTGCTAATATGATTGAATATCCGAACACTCCACTTTCAATAATAATTTGAATTTACATTATCCTACATTTACACCAGAGCGAAATCTGGTATATTTCAATTGCTATGTCGAAATCTATACCGTTTATACCAGGCTTTTTTGACATATATCAAGATTTCGTTTCCATGCTAGAGACAGTTGCTTGACCTTTTTTATTTTGAAATGCCAAACTGCATAGAAAAAAGATCCGTCAAATGCAAAACAACCTTATGAATTAAATATTCTGGAGCATCGTAGATTATTTAGTACTATATGAGCAAAACCACGGTTGTACAGGCTAGTTTAGGTTGGGCATACTTGAGTCCTTTGTGATGCCTGGGATGGATAGGAAGGAAATTTAAGAATGTGCCCTGCCTATCCCAGAGGTTGGGTCGGTTGTATAACTAAGTAGGTACTACTAGATTTTAGTAGATTTTATCAAAATCTAGAGGCGAATTAGATTTTGCTTTGTACGGGAAATCCAGTAAAAAAAAACTAGACTTGGAGCTTACCAAATCTCGTAAGTAGTAGATTTCGCTCTGATGTAAATACACTATTAATTTAAATAATTAACTAAAACCCCGAAATAATAAATTTCAGGATTAATTTAATACATTTTGTATGAAAGAAATTTTTTGTTAGAAAAATTATTTATTGGTTATGAGTTACCTAATCAATATGCCTGCACTTCGTTGGGTGCTAGTGTTACGAAATGCAGGCATATAGATTAGCTAATCCATAACAAATAAATACATTTTTGAAACATAAGTTCTTGGGATTATTTATACATTTCTTAAAAATTGTTTTCTTAAAAAAAATTTTGTTTGAGAAATAAAATCGGTTTTTTTCCAGGGATTTCAAAAAGAAATATCGGCGATATCGATGCCAATACCGATATGCATATTGAAATTGAATGCAAGTTTATATTAACAAAACTCATGATTGGTAATTTTTTTTATTATACAATATTACAGTGTAAGAATGAATTTACATTATGAAATTTTTCATGAAATTAGTTGCATGAAATTTTGTTCTATTAGCAAGAGGTGTAGAGAAGCAAACGGAGTAGGAAAAATGGCATGACTTCTATTTTCAGGGGATTTTTTTTAACAACTTCTTCGTCTTCATTTCTTTCGTTGACGGTTATATTTTAAAATTGTTTAAATTTTATTTTCTTAAATAGTGTTTTGTATACATTTTATTAGCTGTAAATATTTTTCAATGTTTAATTAAAGATGTACGTGCATTTGTTTTTATAACTAACGCACAAACTTTATTTCAAAAGAGAACTATCAAAAAATATTCAAGACGATTGTTTGAAAATTTCAACATTTAAACAGACGGTGAAATACGTAGCAATTTTACAACAGAATTGAAAAAAAATTTCATGAAAAAATTTCATAATGTAAATTCAGTCTAAGATATTATTAATATTTACAATTGATATTAACCCATTAAAAGAATTGGAAGTAATTTTTAAGGAACAACATATTCATTGCTTCCAAAGAATCTATATTAGAAATAGGCACATAATTTAGTAGCAAGGCAAATAAAAATATATTTAAGTTGTACAAAAATTTATAAGTCCTTTATAGTTTTAAGAAAATCGATTTTTTAAAGGACATTTATGAAGTAATATTCTTCCAAAACTTTATATTTATTCACTTAAATGTATGTTCATGAAAACACTGTTTTGAGTTTAAATTCGCATTAAAAGAATGGAGCTCCTTTTTCGTAGGGGAAAATATGATTATAAAACGCCAAAAAAGAAAATGTTCTTAACGTCGGTTCCAATTCGGTGATTGGTAATCGAACAAGACAGCTTCATGCAATGACAAGCATATGTAAAACTCATTGGAAATGATCAATATTGCACTACTTCCGGATCGCAAATTCTACATTTTCATGATTTCTGGAGTGTATATTTTTGCTGGGAATAAGATTTAAAGACAAAGGAATGGAATTTGTATTCACTGTAAAATTAACAAAAAAATAAATTAGTTTTTTTACAAAATATCAGCGTAAAATATTTCGTCAATTGAAAACGTGTTGTATGTGTTGTAGATCGTACAAATGTTGTTGGTAATTTCAACATTAACCTGTTTTTAAACAAATGTTTATTTGGAAATTAAAAACAACATTTATACGACCTACAGCATGTACAACAAGCTGTGAATTGTCCAATTATTATTATTTAAAGTTAATATTAATAAGATTTAAAAAACACCGACTTGAATTTATTTCATGTAAAATTAACAAAAGATAAATTATTTGTTAAAAAACTGTGAAAAAAATTTAGAAAGTGTCGTCGCACTGTGGCGCCTTTTCCCAAATACCGTGGCAAAAATACAAAATTTGATGACAAAATTTTGTAAAATGAATGATTACATCGTACAAAGAACTTCTTACTGATGCCAGTTCAAAAACGTTTTTCTTAATTAGTTGAAAATCATAGCTGGTGGAGCTGCTTAAAGTTGGCAGTTTTTTAAGAAGCCCCAAAAAAGGTGATTTTGAAAAAAAAACATTTTAAAATTGAAATGCTAGAAATCTTGACTTTAGATCATTACTTTTTTGGTATCGTTTTAAAGGTACGTTTATTTTTTATTGAAATAAGCAAAAAAAATGTGCATCAAATGCCCTAGTTTTTCGGCAATTGCCGCTTTTCAGGCACCCTATATTTAGGTAATTTTTACAAATAAAATGGAGCATATCTAAAAATGGCCAAAAATGGTCTCGGCCAAATTTTCGGAGCATATTTGCTACACAATGCTTTAAATAATTTAATTAAACTTTGCCACCAAAAGTTGCTGTTTTGCTTGATATAAGAGGAAAACTGTAACAATCTCATAGTGAAAACGGCAATAATTCTGTTTTCACTGCAGCACGTATTTGTTACATATTTTAATTTCTCTCGTTCATACGAGATTAACACGATGACTTTTTCCCCTGCATTTTTCTTAAATTTTCTTTTATGTTGATTTGTGTCCCGTTCGACAATAAACTCTAGAAAATTCATGGTAAAAAACCATCGGGCGAGTCCCGTATGAATCAGGTATGCATAACTATAACAATTTGTTTATTTAAATTTAAATTCGCATTCAACGTTTCTATGACCAATATATTTTATAACCAAGAATGTTGGAAAAACTACCAAATAAGAAAAAAATAACCAACATTTTCAGGTACTTACATATGTATGTATGTATGTAGTTTAATTTTTGTCTTTTATTCTACAGATGGAAAAAAGTAACCAATTTTGATTAAACTTAACCAAAACGGCAACGTTGTGCGCATTATAAAAATAGGCAGGTAGATTTAAACTTTTTTTATACTGAGTAAAATAGAAAATGCAGTTTTACACTACAGGTAGTTGAGGCCTGGATTTCTGTTTTACAAAGCAGGTAGATTAAACATTTTTTTTATTTTTGGGTATAAATTAAGCCGCAATTGTGTAATCAAGCCAGTTAAGTTTTTACTCTGTAAAAGCAGTGATCATTAAGTTATACAATTTGATAGAGTCAATGTGATTTCAAAATTCAGAATTGTTCGAGTTATTCAGAAACTCACATAATGAAAATGAGTTTAGAATGGCTATTGTGCAAAAATTACACAATTTATCAGGATACCACGAAGAGGATGTGAAAACCACAATTCACTTCATTTACTTGAAAATTAATCAAAAATGGCTTGCCTCAAAACGAACGACAAAAACCTTTATGGAAAAGAACTCAGACTGGCTGAATGGAGTAACAACTTTTGAAAACATAGAAGAACCGCATACATCTTCTGACAGCAAAAGAGGAAGACCTGCAAAAACTATAAACGAATGTTCGGAGTACACAAGAAAACGTAAACTTCAAAATGTCACTAAATATATATGTAAATCGCATCTTTCAGAAGCATTATGTCTTAAGTATGTTAAAGATAAAGACAAATCAAGGTCAGACATTACAAAAGCTGTGGAGCTTGCAAGCCCAAATCGACTGCAGATAATTAAAGAGAGTATTCAAACTCCTCCAAATGCTTTACGCAGAAAGTATAGCATAGAAGAAGGCTTAGCGTTATTTATGGACTTGGGATTGTCAAAGGAAAAGTATTCTATTTTACAAAGCTCTTTAAAGAATCATAATGTCAATGCAGGTATGGCCTCCATTCAATGTTTTTGTTGTTATGAAATTAGAGAACAAAATTCTTTATAAATAATAAGATCATCACTTGATAATTTCAATGCAGGTGTTTGTTACTTTGTTTTGACATGTTTTGCATAAAAAATTGGAAAAACTAAATTCCATTTACAAAAATGAAATAAAACATGCACAATGGCTGCATGACTTTGGGCAAAACTGGGACACACGGGTCTTATTTTCTTTTTGGTCTTTTATCATTTAGTGGTGTCCGTATAGGGTTATTTTTTTCGTGTTGCACTGTGTTATATATTATATAGCATTAATATTAAAAATATTTCAAAAATGTGTATTTATAGTAAAAATAAAAAATATAATACTCTAACATGTTAAATTACAGTGGTACTTTTTTTCTGGACTTCCTTATGAGAATAGCATTTGAAGCACCAAAAGTTGTGTTTGAAATGTTTTTTAAATTTTAAAAAGATCATTACTTCAAAAGATATGAATTTTGCGACAAAAGAGGTCAAAAGTTATTACCGTGCCCAATGCCTATCAAAATGCGGGAGCACTTATTTTGAAACTAAAGGATTTAAAATGGAAGTGATTTTTAACTATTGGATATATCTTGGTAACTTAAAAAAATATGGTTTTTGCGATGAGAAAGCCACTGTGCGTAGTACCCTGTGATCATATGGACATGCAGGTTAGTTATTTTTTAGCGAAAGCGGTTATCTTTGAAATGCTTTATACATTTTTAAAACATCTTTATTATGTACTTTAAAGTTTATTATGTTTGTTATGAAACAGCCAAAAGGCAACACTGTGCACAGTGTCGCGGCTAACCTATGATCGTGAAAATCATGCATATTGAAGCTTGAGGAGTCTTCTTTCAAATGCTTTTTAAAAATTTTAAATATATTTATTAATTTAAAACTTATGATTTTTGCAACGAAAAAAGTCAAAAGGCCCCACTGTGCGTCGTATCGACAGTAAAATATCGCCGATACCAATGTATCAGAAAATTGCAAGTATCGCCGATATATCGGTATCGGTTATACCCTACTTTTTCCCTTAATGGCGTATAAACTTCTTATTTGACATGAACATGACGCCAGCAGAGCAACTGTAAAAAATTCATCAACTCAACAAAGGAGTGGTGAATACGTGCGATGTCCATGTTCTGTCTTATCAATGTATTTTGTGGTAGTGCAATAGAAGTAGAATATTTACATATTTTGTTCTGTCTCTTTTCTTTATATTGAAAATGGTTGTTGATGGCGAACATTTATGGTCAGCCATATGTTCGGGCATCGATGTCAGAGCATGGACGAAACATGGACATGAGCGGTCTACATTAGCCATATGCGATGTCAGACATGATGTTCATATCAAGTTCAGTTATTTTAAGCTTATTTTATTCTGCACAAAATCATTTTTTCGTGTAGGCTTATAAGAAATTATTCAAAATTATTTCCATATTAATGAAGCAACTTAAAATAAAATTCATAAAATTGTTCCAACTTCCACTTGTTGTAGTGGGCTAAAGATACGTGGAAAAAAGTAAATTTTTTTTCTATTTTAGATAGATGCAACATTCTGCAAGCAATCGAAATCGATTGGATAACATTTTTCACCACATACATAGACAATCAACTCTAATGTACGTACATTTGTAAAGCTCCGCTAGAGAGACAATAAGACTTTTTGCAGCAAACTGAAAAAAATATAATAGCAAATGTAGGAAAAAAAATATATTAACAACACACAAACTACTTGTGTTTTTCAATAAACATAGAATGTGCAGTATATAGAAGTAGCATAAATATCTACAATATTCGAAGCAATGAAAAGGGAAATTATGACAGGAAATTAAAACTACGAAACAAACGCCATCATCGTCATTGCCAAATATAATTCCTTTGCAGCAAGTTTACACATTTTCATGAGAATTGAAACGTTCATACGTTTGGATGAACGTTTTTTCTACACTTCCGTCACTTTCCTATAAACCGAAATTAAAGTGTGCAGTTTAAGATGAGTGGTTGTACTACATTTTTTAAAATTTTTTAAATTTATTTTCGATGTCCCATACACAAGACTTTGATCTTATATTGGAGTATGGAACTGAGCATATGCAAATACAATAAATCAGATGACAGTACAATAATTAATTGGGTTAGATTAATTTAAATAGTTTTAAAATATCAAATTAAATTTAAAATTTACTAAAATTTAATTATAATCATAGTTGATAAAATTTAATAAAATAAACTAAAATAATAAAAACATACATGTAACCAGAAAAATTGAAAACATACAATGTTATACAATCAGAATTTCTAAAAAAATAAATACATATGTATATTCAACGTGAAAAATGACAAAACATATATATCCTGAATTGACGTGTGTTACTAATGGTCTGTAATCTATAGGGGATTCCGTTCCAGAGACTGACAGCATGAATAAAGAATTGGCATTTAGAAATCAGTGTTCGATGACGAAACGCTGGAATTCTTTTACCTCTATCAAGTGTTGAAACGTTTAGACCATTGATGTTCAGCCCATACAACAATTGTTTGAAAAAAATTCATACACATTTGTTACGCTCTTTTAAAAACTCATTCATTCATCGTTGAGCAAGCGACGAAAACACATGCGTCGGAGTATCGAAATTTTTTTCAGGAATTTATTAAGCATTGTTGTTGGTTTTTGTTGAACAAAGCACAGTAAACACACACGATTCAATTACAATTGAACACACAAAAAACAAAGTAAAAAAAATAAAAGCTACACGTCTACGAAATGAGATGTAAACGGTATTTTATGATAAATGATGCTTTTCATAACATTCAATGCCTTTTATGCTACAAAATATTTAAGGCTGGAAATGAAAACGTTTTGAAAAGACATTTTTATTCATATCATTATGAAATTTGTTTTAGGTGTTTGCCAATATGTTTGCTGGGAGTTGGGGTTGCGAGAGCGAGCGCTAATACATCTCATTTTTATTTTTGATCATCTATGGTTTAGACGTTCATAGAGATGTTTTGCCTGATTGGTATATATAACTTTATGCATGAATAGTAAGATACGCACTCTTAAGTAATCATCAAATCTAATACCGTAAAGTAAGGTTACGTAGGGGGCAAACAGTATTCTAATTTTGATTGGAGTGCAATACTGCGTTTGTCATAAATTTCTTAACATTGAAAACGTTCGACCGCATACAAAATTAACGTGGTTAGACCAAGTGAGGGCGTTGTTAAAGTGAATACCAAGATTTTTGGCAGAGCCAGCAATAACTATGGACTGGTAGTTTAAAGTTAATATAGGATTGTCATCAAGTTTTAATAACTTCTTTTTAATAACCAAGCTCTTGGAATTAGTCGGATTAATTGCCAGAGCATTGGCTGTGGCCCACTTTATGAATTCGCTTGTTTCTGACATACCATGGGGCTGCTGTAATCGTACGGAGTATTTTATTTTGTTGCCGTGTTTTTCTACATTAGATGCCGAGGCAGTGCCCCATAACTGGATACCGTAAGACCATATTGGTTTTAGAATGGAGTTGTATAGATGAAGTTTATAATCTAAGCTTAGAGTAGAGTTCCTTCCAATGAGCCAATTCATTTGAGCTGCTTTTAATTTCATTTAGGTCACTCTTGCATTTATGTGGGACTTCCATGTTAGACGAAGATCAAGATGAACACCGAGATATTTTACTTCAGTGTGTTGAGGTATAGTTTGGTTATTTATTTGTATAGGTGGGAAGGTTTTTTTGCACAATGTAAAAGTAATGTGTAGGCATTTTTGTTCGTTAATTTTTATCCGCCATTGTTTTAGCCATTGTTCCAACTGTGGTATATAATCTTGCAGTTTGCGGGAAGCTTCTAGATGAATTTTGTGAACACTTAGAAAAGCTGTATTATCAGCGAATGTTGATATGTGTATGTTACTGTTTACCGGCAAGTCAGAGGGATATATCAGATATAATGCAGGACAGAGGGTGGTGCCTTGAGGAGCTCCTGCTTCAATCGGTTAAGTAGCTTTCTAAAAGTTAAAGGATGTTTTCGGGTAGGTTTTTCTTTAGTTTATGTATTAAACCTTCGTGCCATACTTTATCAAATCGATGAAGAGCGCAGAACAATATTTCTTCTCTTCGAAGGTTTTTCTAACCACGTTCACGAGTCTATGTGTTTGTTCAATCGTGCTATGTTGTCTCCTAAAACCGAGTTGGTGGTCTGGAATGCATCCAGTACGATTCAGTATGGCTGCAAGCTTACTCATAAGTAGCTTTTCAAATAGTTTTGACATGTTAGACAATAGGCTTAGAGGCCTATAGGATTCCGCCTTCGTATGATCTTTGACTGGTTTAGGTATCATGGTAATCAGCGAAACCTACCATTCTGCGGTATAGCGTTTGAGGCGCGAAATACCGTTAAAAAATGTAGAATTATCCATTTTGCAGTATAGGGTAGCTCCAAGAGCATTTTACTGCTTATTTTATCAGCGTCTGGAGCTTTTTTCGAATTTAAGCTCGCAATACAGTGTTCAATCTCACGAATATTGAACCTCAAAGTAACATCTGGTATAGCGAGGACTGGTGGCAGCTCAACTATAGTATCAGACGTATTTGGAGTAAATACTTTCTGCAAGTGGTTTACAAACAGAGTACCTTTTTCAGCGTCAGTTCTTGTCCAGTCTCCATTCGAAGCTCGCAATGGAGGTTTATATATCACTGGTCTTTTGAAGCCTCGGGCTGCTCTCCACAGCGAATAGTCTGCTTGAGGTGTTGCGTCGAGCCCATTCAGAAATTTTTGAAGAGAAGCGGTTTTTTGATATTTTAGTAGACTTTTCAGCTGTTTAGTACATTCCTTCAGCCTAGATTTTAGCTGCGGGGATCTGTAGCGTTGCCATTCTCTACGAACTCTTCTTTTTTCGGATAAAAGCCATTCTACATCTGCTGAATACATTTTATTATATCTCACCTGAAGATTTGTAGTAGTAGCATTTAGAGTAGCTTGCTTAAGGTTTGCCTCAAAAATTCTAATAGAGTCATCTATGTCAGCAAGCGTTTTTAATGAAATATTTTCTGTGCAATGAGCATTCAAATATTTATTGTATTTCAAAACATTTATACGTGTGGTTGTCGGCTCCATGAAAAATCGCCCAAAACCAAATCGCCCAAAAATAAAAATGAAAAATCGATTTTTAATTTTTTTAGGTGATTTTTCATTTTGAAATTTTGGGCGATTTTTCATATTAAAAATGTTTCCATGAAAAATCGCCCAAAAATAAAAATGAAAAATAGCCCAAAAATGTTTTCATACAAATTTTAAGTTATTTTTCATATGAAAAGTCGCCCAAAACTTTACACCCAAAAATTCTGGTAGTCATCAAAATCGAATATAGAATTTAAAATATTATATATTATTAAATAATTGAAATTTTCTCCAATGTGTTCCATCTCCACCATTATTTGGCTTCTATAGAAGTAAAAGTGGTTTAGAAAATTGTCGTAAGCGAAGCAGATATTTGACATACCATAGAGTTTAAAATTCTTCCACCCGGCCAAAGACCGGATGCACGGAAACTCGTTGAAAGCACGTACCAAATTAAGCATTCCGAAGGCTATTAATATTGAATATTGTCGTAAGCGAAGCCGATATTTAACATACCATATTGTTGAAAATTCTTTCGCCCAGCCGAAGGCCGGCTATACGGAAAATCGTCGAAAGCGTTTTTCAAGTTAAACATTCCAAGGTTCACTAATAAAAAAAAAAATTTCAAAAACGAAGCGTATATTTGACATACCATAGAATTTAATATCCTTCGTGCAGGTGGAATCAAGTCTTTGCTTCGCTTACGACAATTTTCAATATAAGTTGCCTTCGGAATGCTTAATTTGGTACGTGCTTCCGACGACTTTTCGTGCAGCCGGCCATTGGCCGGGCGGCAGGATTATATTGAAAATTGTCGTAAGCGAAGCCGAGATTTGACATACCATAGAGTTTAAAATCCTTCCGCCCGGCAACACGCAACGTCGTCGAAAGCACGTCCCAAATCAATCATTCCGAAAGCTACTAATATTGAAAATTGACGTAAGCGAAGCCAATTTTTGATTCCACCTGCACGAAAGATTTTAAACTCTAGGGTATGTCAAACCTCGCCTTCATTTACGATCATTTTCTATATTAGTGAATCTTGGAATGTTTAACTTGAGATGCGTTTTCGACGACTTTCCGTGGAGCCGGCCTTTGGCCGGACGGAAGGATTTTAAACTCTTTGGTATGTCAAATATCGCCTTCGCTTACGACAATTTTCAATATTAGGAGGCTTCGGAATGCTTAATTTGGTACGTGCTTTCGAAGACTTTGGAAGGATTTTAAACTCCATAATCTCGGCTTCGCTTACGACAATTTTTTAAATTACTTGCCTTTGGAATATTTAATTTGAAACGCGCTTTTGGCGGACTGAAGGACTTTAGACTCTATGTGATATGTAATATTTTGAGATGCGGCTTCCTTGACGTCTTAAATTTCCGGCCTTCGATAAATGATCATTACTGTATTATATGTTTATAAATTTTTGTTGTATCTATGATAATTATGTAAATTAACCTTGGAGAGCCATACTATAATTTTTGGCCGATGGAAAATATTGCCTTTTATTCATACTTTTATTGCAAGTCGGTAAGAAACGAAGACTATTTATGTTTTTCTGTAAGTTTTCTTCTTTTTAATATAAAAATTAAATTACTATAATTAAAAATTTTTTTTGTGTTTTTTAATTTTGGGCGACATTTAATTTTTTTTTGGCGATTTATTTTTAAATTTTGAGCGATTTTTCAGTTATTTTTTTTTTTTTGCGATTTTTCATTTCTATTTTTGGACGATTTGGTTTTGGGCGATTTTTCATGGAGCCGTGGTTGTCATCGTTAAATCACAAGTGGGTGAAGAAGTTGTATGTGAATATATAGTGACAAAAGTTGGTGAGTGATCTGAAGACAAATCTAAAGATGCTTTAACATGGATCATTTCGCTGGGCACATCCTTTACCACTCCAAAATCAATAACATCAGGTATTTTTCGGCGATCTGTTGGCCAGTAAGTTGGCTGAACACTTGATATAACATTCAAACGCATTTTAGAAATTGTGTCAAACAAAGCCCTTTAGTGTGATGATGAGGCGAGATCCCCAGAATTTGTGCTTAGCGTTGTAATCACCGGCGGCCAAAAAGTGGGGGCCTAGTGAATTGATTTTCTGTAATAGAGTACCTGAGAGGGGAGTAAATTGATGAAATCACCAGGTTTTGAAGAAAAGCTTCAATGAAGATGTTAGTTGCTTGAAAATAGTCTTCACAATGATCACCCACACACAAAAAAGGAATGTAAAATCCACATGCCGCGATTTTGATTGCAAATCATATTAAATTTACAAGAAATAATTTGTCGTTTGAGTGTGTTAGTGTTTATTTGTTTGTTGTTGTTTATTCTTACATGTGTCGTCTATGTATACGACAAAAAACGAATTACCAGCGAATATTTACTGGTGCTGGTTTAAAATTACCATTGTTTCATATTAATTTTAAACGGAAAATAATTAATCTAACCTTAAATCACCGTTAAAACAATTTTGTTATAAACGTTAAGTTTCATTTTCAATCGACACGACTATAACTTTAATTTCAAATAAGTTTTATGTTAAATAATCATTTAAATCATGTTGAATTAAAATGAAATGCATTTTACATACGATGGTATTTACGTAGTGTATAAGTAAAGAAAAGTTTGAAGCTGTTGTGGCTGCAGTGGTTAGCGCGTGTACTATCATGCAGGTGGCACGAGTTCAAATCTTGGCTGGGGCAGTCAGCTATAACAAAAAGTTTTCTGATGACTATCACGTAAGTAAAATAATTAATAAAATACCTACATTAAAGTCATGTTGTTTCAGCTTTATATAACTTTAATTCAACATGATTCTTCGTGTTGTTCCAATATCAAATTCACGTTGTTTCAACTTGAAATAACTTTGATTCAACATGATTCTTCGTGTTGTTCCAATATCAAATTCACGTTGTTTTAACTTGAAATAACTTTGATTAAACATGATTCTTCGTGTTGTTCCAATATCAAATGCACGTTGTTTCAACTCGAAATTACTTTGATTCAATATGATTTTTCGTATTATTTCAGTATCAACTTCATTTTGATTTAACTGTACTGGAATATTAAATCAACATGAAATATAGTTAATTCAAAAGGAAAAATGTTCTTTCAAGATTATTGTAAATCACGTTGATTTAACATGAAACACCTATGAAGCAAAATCACTACCGAAAAATGTTAAGTTAACCTGGTTTTCGACGATTTTACATGGAAACTTTTCTGTGTGCATTATAGTGTTTTAATCGCGATTTTATTAGTATACCCGACCCACCACAAGCTCTACCTCTAGGGTCCTTTGTGTCGTAGAGAGTATATGCGTTGATTTTAAAAAAGCTTCTCGCCGTCAGATGCGTCTCAGAGATAAGCATAAAAAGCATGAGGTAGTTGTTTCAAGATATTGATATCTATCGATTAGATATGAATATATAAGACCAGCGTCAGTTGGTGAAAATTTAAACATATAGTTAAGCTTAAGACGCAAAATGTTATGGTCAACCCTATCAAACGCTCTGGAATGATCCAGGAGAACTAAAAACGTAACGTTACCGCAGTCTACCTGTTGTCTTATACCTTCTGTAACATCTATGAGGGCCGTTATGCAACTGTGATTTTTACGAAAACCAGATTGCCGGTCAGTGAGCATATTGTTGGTTTCTAGATACTGCGTAACTTGGTAATGAATTAATCTTTCAAAGACCTTAGATAAAAAAGGCAAAATTGCTATCGGCCTATAATCAGAAGTCAGAAGGAATGGGAATAATCTTAGCAAATTTCCAAATTCTGGGATAGCGGTTGGTAGTAAAAATCTTGTTGAAAATAAATGTTATAAAAGGAAGAAGTTTTGGAATGAGAATTTTTATAAACCTTTGATCCAACCAACACCAACTGCATTGGATGTTATAGACAACAGGCTGGATAAGACATCGCATTGGCTTACGTTTGCAAAATTGAAGTTGTTATTTAACATATCATTAGAGAAATCGTAGTAATGAGGATTTGGTTGAACATTTGGAGTATTTAAAAACTGTGCATTTAGGATGTCTGCATCGACTACACAGTGCTCTTCGCTACAAGGTTTGCCAATACCCATTTCGCGTATTTTTCGCCACGTTTTTTTCGAGTTTATGGCAGTGGATATCTTTGAAGCATAGTAGTAAGATTTGGCTTTTTTAATTAGCCTGTTGGTTATCTTACGTGAGATTCGGTATTCTTCATGCAATTCTGTGGTTTTAAAACGTTTCCATCGGGAATATAGGAAATCTCTGCGATTAAACGCTTGTTTTGTTCTTAAGGGAACGGCAAGATTGTATAAATAATCTAGATTGCATTGCAGAATCATCAACAGAAAGTAAGTACACTTCTATATATTCTGGAAAATTATATTTCCAACCTACTGTAATCTATGAGTTTAAGGTCCCGGTATCTAACAAATTGTTCTGGCATGTGTAGCTGAAAATTATATGTCATGAAAATTAGGTAATGACGTGAAAAACAGGAAGCAAATAGTTGATCATAAAGATCACCTTCCAAATGTCACTGACAAAGAAAAGATCAAGAAGAGTGCTACTGATACTTGTAAAGTGTGTAGCATTAATTGTGTTAAGGGAATTAAGTCCAAGTGTAGGCATGTTGTCTGTAAGATAAGGCATCACCAAAATGTTTGAATTAAAATCACCTGTTATAATAACATCTTCATATAAGATCGTCTGTGATTTGGGGGTGCTCATAAATCTCGCGATACAAATACGATTATTAGGTCTATAAACACAGCCTAAAAGTAGTTTCCTTCCCGCATAACTTACTTCAAGAAATAAATATTCTATCAGACCTTCAGATCTATCGGCCCCAGCACCCACATTATCTGTAGATTTACAAAGAACTTTAATTGCAATTCCCTTTTTTACATAGATTGCTACACCTCCGTAGCTATTTCTATCAGCCCTCCTAATATTGTATCCTTGTAATGAAATTGACAGATCAGTAAACTCAGGCTTAAACCATGTCTCACAAACACATATCACACCAATACTGGAATTGTCGAAAATGAATCTTAACTCTTCAATCTTAAGTCTCAAGCTTTGGGCATTGATGTGACAGACTCTAATACCTCTCCTTTGAGTGGCCATGACTTTTATTATCCTTCCGATCCCGTCTCTAGAGCGAACTCTGTTGTTATACAAACCGTCCATTAACTGTTAAGTCAGAAATAGTAACGCACGAGAAGTATATTGTATGATTTCTTTTATGGAACATACTGGGGATATTAATGTAATAAATCAGTAATAAATTATTATATATAACAATAAAAATTGATATTATAAAAATTATAAAAAGTATAGAAAAATTCGAGCAAGGCAAAAAATAATAAATCAATAATATAATTTTTATATTAAGATTGACTAAAATCAGCGATATCACGAAATTCACCGGCAGCAATAAAACCTCTGGTAAAAGTCCACACGAGCTATTGTTTTGTTATTCAGCACGAGATATTTTACTTAAAAAATATTATTGGCAGTACGTAATAGTACTACTCTAACCGAAGAAGATATTCAGAAGGTAAGAGAAGAAGCTTCTCAACGTATTAATGACCAGAAAATAATTGCTAAGAAACGATTTGATGATAAACATGCAAAACCACACATATATGAAGTCGGTCAACTTGTACTCGCCGAAAACGAGCCTTCGAGCACTGGTTCTTCCCGCAAATTGGAGCAACGTTATAAAGGCCCGTTTATTATTACAAAAGTTATTGGTAATGATCGATATATGATTGATGATATTCCAAATTCAAAACGCAAGTCACGACATTATTCATCAACTTACGCTTCCGATCGATTAAAGCCATGTTGGACGTTACCTCCTTTATTTGATGACGATAATGATGATGCTATATATACATTTCTGAAGACGATAGCCCAGAATATGAAAGCGAGGTCGCTTCAAATACAGGATAGCCGACTGTTGGAAATTCTATCTTCAACTTAATGATTTTATTAATTTATTATTTTAACATAGATACATTTTGAAACAATAATTCATACGTTGAAGAAAAACATATATATACTTGCTTTAAACTTCAATCAAATGACTTGATAATAATTTTCTGTACAATAAATGTTTATATATAATTACTATTCCTGACAACGATATTTTAATTTTGAGTAAAAGAAAAAGTTTGAGCCTTCTTTTAATATATATATATATATATATATATATATATATATATATATATATAAATATATATATATATATATATATATATATATATATATATATATATATATATATATATATATATATATATATATATATATATATATATATATATATAATATATATATATATATATATATTATATATATATATATATATATATATATATATATATTATATATATATATATATATATATATAATATATATATATATATATATATATATATATATATATATATATTATATATATATATATATATATATATATATATATATATATATATATATATATATATAATATATATATATATATATATATATATATATATATATATATATATATATATATATATATATAATATTATATATATATATATA
>OY101448.1:90254858-90335265 GCA_956483635.1 Panzeria rudis | reverse complement strand
ACTGAAAACGTAATTCATGTTGCGTTGCCACCCGGGTTTATGATGACATTCTGTCATATGTTTTAAAGAAAAAAAGTGAGAAGTGGCAGCATTTATCAACACAATCAAAGCAAACACAAAATATAAAAGTCTGAAGAAAAAGAGTCAACCAAAGAAATGTAAGTTTTTCGTTTAATATTAAATTTAATTACTTATTTTTTATATTTTTTAGGGGCAAACACAAAAATATCGACCAAACTAAAATGCTTCTGAATTTTATGGAATGCCACCAAGACATTGCGAGAGGGTATGTAAAAGGAGATAAGGTGGCTGTAGAGTCTTTGTGGCGGGAATTGGCAGAGCAATTAAATAGTGCTGGACCACTGTTTCTGAATGGAAAAAAAACTGGGCAGATTGGAAGGCAGTTGTAAAGAAAAAGATGTACCACAATAAAAGAGAAAATAAAAAAACTGGTGGTGGCGAATATAATCAGTACGTTCTAACTGATCTTGAAGAGAGTATGAGCAGAATTTGTGGCTTTTATAAGAGTGTAGATGGGATCGCTGGTGTAAAAACTTTTGGCGAACCGGATGTTGAAGATTGTATGAATATGCTTTGCGATTCTGGAGATAATATAGAAACAATTTGTGAAAACTCAAGTGGAGAATCAGAGCCCGATAAAGAGAATGAAGATATTGATTTTACTCCATCAACATCGAACAGAATCTACGCGCAAACAAAGGAAGCTTTGGCTCCTCAGCTCATTCAAAAAGATCCAGACCAGTTTCCCCACATACACCTGACCCTAAAAGAGCCAAAAATAAAACTGCACGCTTCACAGATCCAGATAGAGAAAGAAATGGCAACAAAAGTTCTGCTTCATATACACCTCACCAAAATCCAGCAACATCTGTCACTGCTCATCAGTTAAGTGCAACAAGAACCACGCCTTGTTCTGCTTATACTTTAAATGTTGCTGCAAATACTACAGCCACTCCAAAAATAAACAGACTTTCGACTCCATCAAACCCAGACCTCAAAAGCCTTTTGTGTGAAGAAAATAAATGTTTAGAAACTATTTGTAAACTTTTGGAAGACCAACGAAACGAAACTAAATTTTTGAATGACAAATTAGAAAGGCTTTGTAATATTTTGGAAAAAAATATAAAGACGATCAACTATACAACATAGAAACAGAAAAGAGATTGTGCGAGAAAAATTAAATGAAACTCAAATTAATTGATTTGGAAGTACTAAGACTTAATATAGACAAAGAGAATAGAAAAAATTTATAAAACAAAAAAAAACATTTAAAGTGAATTTTGCAACTTAGATCTCCTATGTTTTTTAATGTGCCTTATTTTTATTGAATTCAATTTGAAGCAATATTTTTTTTATTTTTATTTTTATACATACTTAACTACAAAAATGTTGATAAAACAAAAAAACATTTTAAAAGTGGATTTTGTAACTGATCTCATGTTCCTTTATTGTGCCTTATTTGAATTTAATACAATATGATTTAATAAATTTTTTTTAACATTTAAAAAAATATTTAATTTATTTGGCTGGCTATTCTGTTTCTTATAACTGTGGCTGTGTTGAACAAACTTTGAGAAATGTTTTCTATGTCATGAATTTCATCACTTTCTTCATTGTTATTCAAAATAGGGCCTTCACTGATATTTATTTTGTATTCTCTGCATATGTTATGCAAAGCACAGCACACATTTATTATTTGCACGACTTTTTCCGGACTATAGACCAAGGTTCCCAGTAGACATATAAACCGGCTTTTTAATACACCAATTACACGCTCTATAATGTTACGAGCTGATGTATGTTTTTTTGTTGAATTTGTGTTCCATAGTTCCGAGGGTCACATCTTTGTATGGTGTAATTAAAAACGGTTCTAATCCATAGCCAGAGTCGCCCAATAAACGAGAACTGGTGTCACCATTGTTGTATTCATTTAAGAAAAAGTTTCTTGCTCTGCTTAATCCCCAAATAAATGTGTCATGGCAAGATCCAGGCCTGCAAGCATCCACAACTCTCACTTTCATGTTGTAATCACATGTCTAAAAACAAAACAAAATGGTATCCAAAAATTGACTTCAAAATACCAATAACAACTTACGATCATTGCGTTTACGCTAAATGTTCCTTTCCTATTGTAGTAAAGAGACTCATCTTCAGTAGGCTTGGAAAGTTTAATATGAGTACCGTCTATGCATCCAATTACACCGGGTAACTGATAGTTTGTAAAAAAGTGCAATTTTGAGTTTGTCTTCTCTTCAGGTGTCATTTTTAATTTTATCCAATGTGGACATATTTTGTTCTCTAGAGCATTCATTACTCTCCATAAAATGGTTGAAACGGTGCTTCTTCCCATACTCAAGTCTACGTCCTTGCCTATGACAGCTTGGTACGCTCCTGTAGCAAGAAAACGAATAGTTGCTGCCAATTGAATAATAGGTGGTATACTACTGTTCTTCAAGAGAGGATGAATTTCTGCCAGTACCATTATAAATGCTTCTTTATTCATGAAAACATGAAATGGATACATTTACTTACGCTCCACTTGGATAGGACAAAGGATCTGACACATCCCTCAAATTTCTGCGATTTAATTTGATTGCTGAATGCATCTTTCTGTCTTCTTCCATCACAGCAACAATTGAAACACCAGGCATAATTTTCTTTTATTTAATAGTTAATTTAATTTTTGGTTTAAGTTGGTTTATTTCTTTTAATTTTAATTTACTTTTTGGTTTTAGTTTGTTTGTTTACTTTCTTTTAATTTGTCTGGAGCCGGATAGATATTGTCGGCGCCGGTTGCTTAAACAGCTGTTTTGATTTCAATGTAACCATATTTTTAACATAAATAATACGATTTGCATTTTTCCCGTTTTCATCAAAACGTACAAGAGCTGAAGAAGCAAAAGTAAAACGTTACGATTTGGAAATACGAATCCAAATCAATTTCGTACAAAACCTGTGACATGGCTGATAGTGACGTTTCTGCCAAAAAAAATGATGCCACGCAGTGTTATGTACATATTTTGTTAAGAAGACGAAAATATAAGCTTAGTGATAGATTGGAAGTAATTAAAATGGAATTCTTCAGCAACGACTTCCATTTTTTTTACTGCGAGACGTTAATATTAAAAAAAAAAATTTGCACTTATATTAGAAATCTAGGAAGACATCTGGTTGGCTATACATATATTTTTATTTTAAATTAATTAATTTGCTTCTCCTTATATATAGGTACTAAGGATTTGTTTGACGTCTATAGATATTAGGATTTACAACAGGCATTAGACGTTTTCTTAATTAAAACCATTTTTATGGTTTTCTGTGTAGCTTTCCAGCACTCAATCTTAAAACTCACCCTTTAAGTTCTGTTTATTTAATGTTATGGCAGTTAAAAGACTGCTGTTTTATTTGCATTTATTTGTATTTAGTTTTTACTACGTGCTCCATATGTACTACTCCTATATGTACACTCAAAATAAAGTGGTAGGTAAATCTAACCAATTTAAATAGTTAACTTACTGTTAATGTAAATTGTTGTTGCAATTTTTATGAAATAACAATTTTCATTGGTTTAAATAACTTTTTCAAGTTATAAGCCATTTCTTGTCTATGGTTACTTTGTGCTATCATTATTTAACAAGATGACTTAGCTGAGATGGTAAAGGTGTCCTGTTTAAAAAAATTCGAAGAATTGTGAGAGCTTAAGTTCAAAAAAAATATTACATGTTACTGAATTGTAAAATATAAAATTGCCAATTAGATGTCGTAGAGCTTAACAGAGCATTCACGAATATACCTCTGATGCCAACTGATAACACATTTTACAAACTTCCAAGTTTAAGTTCCAATAATCTTGTAACCGATGGTAATCTCATTCAATTCTCTTGTGTGAGTCAATTTGAAGTCCTTCTATGTTTCAATTTAATTAAGTCGAATGCAGTGGGCTTGATAATACGCATCCAAAATTTGTAAATATGTTGCTGCCAATACTTTTGCCATATATAACCCATTTATTCAACAGTATTATAATTACTAGCACCTTTCCGTCGAAATGGAAATATGCAAAAATAGTGCCAATGCTTAATTTAGGCCAATAGCTATTCTTTGTTACCTGTCTAAAGTCCTGGAAAAAATTCTTCATTTTCAAATATCATCATACATTAGGGATAAGAATTTGCTGTCTGATAAACAATCAGGATTTCGTACAAATCATAGCTGTGTTTCTGCGCTACTGAATTTGTGTGAAAATATACGGCGTGAGCTTGATGGAGGTAAATTAAATTTCTTGGCCCTTCTTGATGCTTCAAAAGCCTTTGACACGGTTGATCACAGTATGCTTTCCATGAAGCTTAGGCACTTCTTTAATTTGTCCGAAACTTCAATGCGGCTTTTATCTTCTGACCTCTCAAATCTTTGGCAATTTGTCAATTCTAACAATGCCCAATCTTCTGCATTAAGCCTATCTAGAGGTGTACCTCAAGGGTCAATTCTGGGACCACTTCATTTCACAATGTATGAAACGATTTTCCGAAACATCTGGTGCACTGCAAAATCCACATGTACGCAGATGATGTGCAGTTGTATTTTAGTAGTCCAGTGCAAACTGTCACTGAAAACATTGTGAGACTCAACTATGAATTGGATAAAATTTATCGCTGGGCCACTGCAAATGGTCTTTGTTTAAACCCTCATAAGTCAAAGTGCCTAATAATTCGCAAGCGAACACGTGGTTCTAATATCGATAATGACATGTCAATAAACGGAGAGAAAATAAAAACTGTAAAGCCTGCCAAAAACCTTGGGCTGATTTTTAATAACAGCCTTACTTAGACACACACTCGTAGGTCGAACTTA
Source organism: Panzeria rudis (assembly GCA_956483635.1). Lineage (NCBI taxonomy): Eukaryota > Metazoa > Arthropoda > Insecta > Diptera > Tachinidae > Panzeria > Panzeria rudis. Next base: position 90,330,393 of record OY101448.1, on the reverse strand, counting down.
TATAAAGCTATGGTGTCTTTGGTCAACACAGTACAATACTCCTTTAAATATTAGACAAATGATTGCAAAATCTTATCTTCTTCCATGTTTGATGTATGGTTGTGAACTTTTCGCTAATTGCGATTCTGTTAGCAAAAGGAAGTTGATATGTGTATGGCCTGGGAAAATATGATAATGTGTCACATATTTCCTTAAAGCTATACGGCGTTTCACTTAACAATCTTTTAAATATTCGTGTACTCTTACTATTTCTCAAAATTATATATTTATAGACTCCAAAATATCTAGGCGATAAAATTTGGTTTGCCAGATCACGTAGAGGTAAAGAGATCATAATTCCCATGCTCCGCTTTTATACATGTGTCACGCCTTTGGAAATTTATTCACCAAGCTCAGCAACTTAATAGCAACGAAAGTAGTTTTAAGAATTTCTTATATGATTTTTTTTGCAGCGTAGTAAATAAATCATCACTGTTATAATTTAATTATTTTATGGCTTATTTAAATTTATATGTACAAATGCGTGATCTCTTAATGTAGGGTTGCCATTTCCGTTTTGAGGAAATTTGGCCCAAAAAAGATGACAATTGGCCCAAAAAAGAGGACAATATTTTTATAAATAAATTAGTTTAACCAAAAGTGTTTGGCAATCAAAAAATTGATGCCATGTCATTTGAAATAACAATGGCAATACAGTGCTTCCAAAAATGCAAAAATGTCGATGTAGGACTGAACTAACACGATGAAATATTTCATGAAATTTCGTTTTGTTGGTAAGCACAGCGTTAAGGGGACTTGTCCGCAAACTGGAGATCTATTTCTGTAGTTTGGAGTTAAAATTCGAGATAAGGATCAGGAGATTTTTTTTGATATATATTATATTGCTTATATTCCGGATGCTGAAATTGAGCTAGCTACATTTCCTAAAACTAGGAAAAACCCGTTTTACAGCGAAATTTTAAAAATTTGCCGGGCTATAAATTTTATAATATTATAAATGTAAAAATAGAGGTTTATGTAAATGAGCTTTAAAGTTTAGCAATATAGTGGAAAAAGAAGGTAGAGGTTGGGAAAAATCTCTTTTTAAGCCATTTCGGAGGTAAATATAGGGATAATTCCCCTTGGAAACTGGGGGACATGCATAAGCAGTGATATCAACCATAATGTCAAAAGTGACAAAATTTACAGAACCAGCTATTATTGATGCTACTGAAAATTAATGCTGGGAAGATAATGACCCTTTTCATCCGGACTATCACATATTGTAATAAGCGTCAACCTCTATATATGAAAAACAAAAAAGAGCAACCGTTCCCGCTATAGACATTTATTATGGCATAATTGATCAGACTTAATTAAACACTTTCACCAAATATCTACATATCTTTTATAAAATGGGAAACAGGCAAATAATTTTTAATAGAAAAAAGTTTTCTTGCAAAAAACTTGCTTTAGATTCTTGCGAATGCCCAAATCGCAGCCATTGATAGATAAATGGTTTTATGTTTGCGTGTTTCAAATTAATATTTTTTCTCCATATGTTTTTTAAAAGACAAAGTACACTCGATCTATACAAATGAATCAAATCTTAGGGATGTTTTGGAATGAAAAATTAAAAATTGGTATAAAATAGAACTGGGAAGGAACCCTGGGCAAGAGGTGGAGAGAAACAAACGGGGTAGGCAAAATGGCATGACTTCAATTTCGTCAAATTTTTGTATACATATCAATCGTTGACAATTTCGTATTGAATAATTGTCGAAAAAGTTGCATGGAAATTTAAACGTATAAACAGACCATGAAATACGTAACAATTTTAAAAGAGAAAGGGAAAATGCTCATGAAAAAAATGCATCTAGTAAATTTAGTTTAACAAAAAAATATCTGGAAAACGTTGTAAAAAGTAGGACAACCCCGGACACATGCTAAAAAAAGAAGTAGGACTACCCCGGACGCCCTAAAAAAGAGGACAGTGTCCGGGGAAAAGAGGACGGATGGCAGCCCTATCTTAAAGTAACTTATGAACACTGCTTTCCAGTACTTTAAATATAAGATTAATCTTGTTGTACAGGAATTGAATAAATAATAATAACTACGTTTGTAATTTAAATCTATTTTTAATGGTTAAAATTACTCATTTAATGTTTGTGGTTAAAATTACCAATTTATATGGTTTAAATAACCAATTTAAAATAATAACAACGAAAATAGGTATTTTACATAAATTAATGTATTTAAGTCAAGCGAGTCACCACATGTCCATTTACACTTTGTGCTATCATTGTTAAAATTAGCTGAGATGGTAAAGGCGTCAAGTTTATGAACATGAGAAACTTGTTCAAGACCAAAAAATTATAAAAATTTTTTTTTAAAGAAACACCTTGCTGCTTAAGCCTTGGCAGGTATCGAACCCGTGACCTTCCGGTTAATAGTTTAGTACACTATCAACTAAACTACAATTCCATATGGTGATTTTACTGTATTTTATGGGTTGGTGCAATTCTAACGTATGAAATTGGTTAGATTTACCAATATTTTAGTTCGGGTGTATATGAGACTAAAAATGTATCTAAATGTGTAGGTTTAACAGGCAATTCTCTGTGGCATGCAAACAGTGGTTAATGATACCTTGTACTTAATATTTGAACACTTTTATTAGCTTAACGCTCTCAACACCTGTATTGTAGCGTGTTATCTCTCTAATATTCTTAACATTGCCTGGTAATTACAGCCATTTACACAACAACAATTACCTCAAACATATGTGCATACATAAGTATAAATGTATATCCACTATTGGTAAGTTAGAGTTAACATAAATAAGTCGTTTTATATGTTACAGCAAGAATATTTTGCTTCCTGCCGATTTTTCAACTGGTAGAGAATAAAATGTCCTACAAAATTTTTTATAAAGTTTTATTTTGTAAGCTCGATCGTTTTTTAAGTAGAACTTTGTAAAATGCTGAACACATATCTGGGACAGTCGTCCTGTTGAAGTAAATGGCGTCATAGTCCTTTTTAAAATATGTACATAAAGCTGTATAATTTTGTTTGGCTCCAGAGCTAAAAAGTTTAAAAATTAAATGCATTATTTAATATCCCAATTCAATATATCGATAAAACGTTACCGGCCGTATTGATAGATACTTAAAACACGGCAATAAACTACCGTTAAGCAAAATTTCATAAAACTGCATTCAAAAACGTTTATTACATAAAAATTATAAAAAAACGTGTATAGATGGTATCCACCTAGGGCTTCCATTTCAATTTTAAGAAAAAATGGACGTCAACCATAAAAATCGAGGACATTTGGGCCATTCCGTATTGATTAATTATCACAAAAGTTGCATGGAAATTTCAACGTATAATCAGATGATGAATACGTAGCAATTTCAAAAGAAAAAGGAAAACATTTTTATGAAAAAAAATTCATCACGTAAATTTTATTTAATCAAAAAATTATCTGGAGAAAGTTGTAGAAGGTAGGACAACCCCGAACTCTTGCCAATAAGGAAGTTGGACTACCCCGGACGCCCTAAAAAAGAGGACAGTGTCCGAGGAAAAGAGGATGGATGGCAACTAGGGATGCCAATCCCGATCGCTAAATCGGTATTTGTCAATCCCGAAAAATCCCGGGATTTATCAAAAAAAGATCCCGGGGAATCCCGAAATATTGAAATTACGCACTTAAGTAAAATTCTTACACTAATGTGGTTATCAAAGGGTATCCTCAATAATCACTTCCGTGGTCGCTGGTGCTAGACGAACTTTTCCACGTTCGCAGTGAAAGTGGGCATGAAGTGACTGGATACGCCAATTATGGGAACTGGAAAATTCGGCTATGTTCTCTCAAGTGTCATGAATGATGCCTATGCTCTACTTCACCCCCTAGATTTTGGTATAGTATCATTAAATGGATACAATATCCCTCATTTTATGGATGTCAGGTATTTATGTGATTTTCTTGGCAGAAGGCTGGCTTGGAATACCTATGTAGAATTAGTTACACAAAAAGCCTCTAAAGTTGTGCTAGATGCACTTAAATGAAGTACGAGTCCTAAAATTATCATGTGGAATGAAAATGTTCGGAATTATCAAACCATTTTTGTTGCAAATTATTATTTATAACAACAATGCTATGAGAACTCCGAACACTTTTCTTACGCAAGTAATGCAGAACATGCCTGAATATCAGACCGAATATCGCGTACGTCGCAATTGTATGGTGGGCGAGAACTTGGCTGGTTCTAGAAGCTACTAGGCCATGCAAGGTCAAGCTGTTGGCATATCGTCTTGCTACCGGTGTAATGGGGATATGTCTAGCCTTTGCCATTCAGCCCTTAATTAGTCCAACGCCTATTCAGATCATCATGGAAACTCTGTTAATTGTGTTGGCAACAAGCATTCATCGATCCAGAGTACAATATCATAAAGAGAACTATGAGCTCTGCTGAATGACAGCAGAAACCATGAACTGACGTTCATGTCACCTTTCCGCTTAGGGCACTCAAGCCTACGTGTGAGGATGTTAGTTCACCTTTGAATTTCAGAAATCTACGATAGTTTGCGAAGAGATCGAAAATCCAGTCTTCTCCCCCCAATATTGATTATCGCACAACTCCTCCATTTATGGACCGATTTTCAAAATTCTTTTCTTGTTCGAAAGGCTTTGCTTGCAGTTTAGTCCCATAATTTTTTCGACAATCAGTGGGGCAATTCGCCACGCCCCCCGCCCCTTCTCGGAAATGTTGATAATCGTATAACTTCTCCATTTATTGACCGCATTTCAAAATTCTTTTGGTATTTGAAAGGGTTTGCTTGCAGTCAGGTTCCATTTTTCAAAAATTGGTAGGGCAATCTCCCCCCCCCGACTTTTGATTATCGTATAACTCCTTTATTTATGGACCTATTTTCAAAATTCTTTTTTTTTCGAAAAGCTTTGCTTGCAGTTTAATCCCATATTTTTTTGGAAAATCTGACGGGCCGTTTGCGCCCCTTCTCACACAAATATTGCTTATCGCAAAACTCATCCATTAATGAACCTATTTTTAAAATTATTATTTTTAAGGTTTGCTTACAGTTTGGTCCCATAATTTGTTTTTGAAAATCTGTTGGGCGATTTTATAACTAAAATAAGAATTTTTGTTAATTCGTTTTTTAAAAAATTTTGTAAAAAAAAACTCATGTCGTCCAAAGTTATAGAAGAACCGTAGCTGTTCATTGTGTTGTTTGGTTTATTTAATGGGTTGGGTAAGTTTAATTTGTCTTCGCGGTGGTGTTCTTAGACAATTTTGTATAACTTAATTTAAATAACAGATAATATGTGTTAAATAAGTATGTGGTGTTACTTAACATTAACTATTATATCTATTTAATATGAATAAAATTCCATGTGAGTGATCGTGGTGGTATATTTCGGATTACAGCAATAACAACGGCAATGATGTGCATTTATATTTTTATTAAGTGTTTATATATAGAACGTGTTGTTCGTCCTCGTTATTTTGGTAATTGATACAAGAAATATCACGCGAAGTTTCTGAATACAGTCTTTATATTTTAGGAATAAACTCAAAAAGATTCATTTCTCGGCGTAGTCTTTACAGTATTATTAAGAATGCTGAGGCTTCGCCATTAATGGAGAAGCTGAATATATTAAAGCAAGAATTGATAAGGCAAATTAATCCAGAGGATATGCAAGACTTCAATTTGAATTTTGCTCGTTTTGTCTGCGATTTTAAGGATCGATGGGCAAAATCAAGTAGACATGAGGAGCGATTTTTGAGAAAAAATCAAAATTGGTTAGATTCTTCAATAGCCTTTGTGACTACAACAACTAAAAGAGGTCGCAAAGAAATTGATTTCGAAGAGTGTTCCGAAAAAACAAAAATGAAAAAATGTAAGAATTTGCCTGAAGCAGCAAAAATTGTCAAGGAAATAACTGCATCACCTTCCAGAGTAGCTAAATTTAGAAAAAAATGTAACTTGTGTAAAAGAAAAACAGTTGACTGCTGAAGAAGCGCTTGTGGTTTTGGTTGAAGCAAAGCTTTCACGTGAACAATATAATGTTATACGAAAAGATGCTCCTGATAAATTCCCTGCGTACACGTTGCTTCAAAGAGCGAAAAAGAAATGTTATCCTAAGGTTGAAACTATGCAAATTTCCGAATCGTCAGCTAAGGTATCATTGCAGGGCCTTCTGGACCATACGATTGAACGCCTTGTGCTGCTTCAAAAAATGTTATTGACACCCTGGATAATGAAGAAATATAAAATTTAACTTTAATTACTAAGTGGGGGTTCGATGGAAGCTCTGGGCATAGCTCATATAAGCAAGCTTTTCATGGAGCAGGCGCTATCGACTCTTCTGTTTTAATAACGTCCATTGTTCCACTTAGATTAGTATGCAATGATAAAATTGTTTGGCAAAGCCATAGGCCGTCATCAACCCGATTTTGCAGGCCATTAAATATTGAATACACCAAAGAGACTGCAAGTATATTGGTAAGAGAAAAAGAACGAGTTGATGAGGAAGCAAACGATCTGGAAATGTCTGTTGTGACAGTAGGAGAAAAGCTCGTAAAAGTAAGCCATAAACTAATCTTAGTAATGATTGACGGAAAAGTTTGCAATGCAATCACAGAAACGACATCATCCCAAAGGTGTTATATTTGCAATTCCACTTCTAAAGAGTTTAACTCTATTGACGAAATGATAGCAAAACCTGTTAAGACAGAAACCTTACAATTTGGTTTGTCTATATTACATGGATGGATTAGATTTTTCGAATGTATCATACACCTCTCTTACAAATTGCCTATAAAAAAGTGGAAAGCTGCATCGGATGATGATAAAAAAATTATAGATTCTACTAAAGCACGCATTCAAAATGAATTTAGAGTCAAAACCGGATTGATTATTGACCAACCAAAGCCTGGCTTCGGAAATTCTAACGATGGTAATACAGCCAGAAGATTTTTGGAAAACGCTGAAGATTCTGCAGATATTACTAAAATCGATTTAGAACTAATCAAGAAAATGCACGTGATACTAATAACTGTTTCTTCGGGTCATGAAATACATTCTGAAAAATTCAAACATTTTTGTCACAACACTGCCAGACATTTTGTTAAAATGTATGCATGGTATAAAATGCCTAACACTTTACACAAATATTTAATTCATGGCCCTGAAATTGTATCGCACGCACTTCTTCCAATCGGACAACTTTCAGAGGAAGCCCAAGAAGCTAGAAACAAGGACTTCAAATGCTATAGGGAGCACTTTTCACGTAAATGTAACCGTGAGAAATCAAATGAAGACATTTTAAACAGGTTGCTACTGAGCTCCGATCCAATCATTAGCAGCAAAATTAAGTTACCAAAAAAAAAATTTCAAGCCCTACCAAAATCAGTAGTAGAATTGCTTATTCCGCCAACTATTTCAGTAAGTGCTGTTCGATCTGATGATAATGATGATGAAACTGGAGATGCACATGTTGAGGAACTAGAGGATTGTAGCTCCGATTACAGTGACTAAACTAAATATCACTTGAATGGAAAATCAGGTCATAATATTTTATATGGGTTTTAAAACTATATATAACAATGTCTATTTTTTTCAGATGATACAACCATTTACTTTTGATGAAATTGTTTATAAATATAAATGAAGAATTGAAATTTCAAAGTTTTATTTAAATTTTTTTATTGTTTTCATTAGGTAAATTTGTTTGTAACAAAGGGGGCGTGGCACCGCCCTATTCCACCTTAGCTGTAATTCATACAGTACGATCAACATATATACCAAATCTCATCTTCCTACCTCTGATAGTTCATGAGATATAATCGTTCTAATTTTTAGATTAAATGGGCGGTGCCACGCGCCTTTATCCAGTCACAACCAAGTATAGCCAAGTACTATTACACGGTCAACAGTACCACATTGGGAATGTTTCATGACAATCGGTCTATTATTATGGCCTGCAGAGCGATTTTTAATAAGGGGGAGCGGCACCGCCCACTTTTCGAAAAAATTTGTATCATATGTCACTCAGGGATAACGTATCTTTTCTTATAGTGAAAGAATTTTTCAAATCGGATAAGTAGTTTAATTGATCTCCGTTTTGGGGGTCCAATACCCCACTGTGCGCCGGCAGAGAAATTGTCAATTTTTCATTCACATCAATACATAGGGTAGACGGTGATGAATGTATATCATGATCAATCATATTTTCTTCTTACAACTCGGCTTTAGTTATAGTTAGCATTTTATCGGACGGATAAACAGTTTTTCATTATTACAAATTTAATATAACCTAAAAATGTGGGATAACTTACTGGCAAGTTTATTCTTCCTCTAACTTTTATCGGCACATATTTTCATAGGCTGCCAAGTTGCTTCTTTATCAAGTAAACACCAAGACGTATCTAACAGGTGAATTCACTAGAACACCTGACCTTACTAGGCAAACTTAGTGGAGTGATTATATTATCATAATATCATCACTGTATGGAGCTTACCTTCTTTACTGTATTTGACATTTCCCTATAGAGCTACCTGCGCTGATAATTCCACCCATCTTTCAACATTTTTTGACAACTGTAGTGTAGTTTTTACAACAAATTTATTCTTCTTGTAGACTTGTGTGTACCTGATATCTGTACTATGGTAAATATATATGTATGATGTTGCCACTCTGCTATTTAATGCTCTGGTATAGACATACCTATAAAATGGAGATTTTTATTTTACAGGCAAGTCGTAATAATGAAAAATTGTTGCAGGTCAGTTTATCGATCTTCTACTTTACTGCCGAATTGTGATAATGACCCTTAGACCTTCATATGGACAACAATAACCAAAAATATTAAATATTTTTATTATAAGATTTATTTAATAAATATCATAATGTATTACTCATTAAATAATTTTTTTCACTGTACAAAATCCTCTATTGAGTATTTTTGATTAACAAAATCCTCTCTCTATCTTTGATAAAATTTCAAATAATGAAAATTTTTAAAAAATAATTATACATAAGATTGAGTCCTTGATTTTAAAATATACTATTGAATAAAGAATTTAAAATACCCTATTAATAAACGAAGTCAATATGTAGTTTTTATGCTCTCCTAAAAAGTTGTAATTTTGCTTAGGTATTTTGGTTACATTTAAGTAACTTTTTCAATCTAAACAAATTAATTTTATATAAACTGAAAGCCGAAGCTAAAAATATGAAGCAAACTTATTATTCAAATTATGGCTAAATAAATAGAAAAAAATCTGTGTGTAATTTTTGTTCACATGTGCAATTTGGAACAGGGTTATGTGTAATTTCCGAATTCTTTATTGGCAACACTGTCATATTTGTCAACTAATATTGTTGCCAGATGCATAAAGCGTAAAATATGAAGAAAAAAAAACTAAAAATAGTTGAAAATTCTGTGTTGGATACTATCATGATCCAATAATACAGGTCTGTGCAAGAGATCAGCTGATTGTTTGTTTTTATGCTGTGGTTGTCAAACTTCATATAAGAAAAAAACATAAAATCTTTTTTGTTATATATAGTTATTTTTACAATCACAGCAGGATGGGGTTTATGTTGTACTGCTGCACAGACCTGTATTATTGGATCATGAATACTATGGTTTCAAAAAACAAAGAGTATGGTGAAATAAGTACCTATACAGGTGGTAGTATAACGTCAGCTGATTATTTTTTGCTCTCCTAGTTTTATGCATAAGCGACGTCCTGCACGTATATTTTTTTGACAAGCATCATCTAGTTTTTTGTTGTATTGTTATATTTGTTTCCCTTATGCGGCCACCTGTATACTGACAAAGAGCATATATAAGAACCTTTTTGGAAGATTATTTCGAAAACTAAAAAGAACGAGCAAGCCTCAGCAAATGCAAAAGTGAAATTTGCCATTTTAAACTCGCAAGTTATTTAACAATCGCGCGTTTTACAGCATTCTCAGCCGACTGTGGTATCTGCAGCTATGAATGTTTCATTATATGAGATGATCCTGACGAAAAGGGACCTCATCTTCCCAAAAGCCGAAATTGAGCTAGCTACCTTTGCTATGACTAGAAATTTTTCTGAGTAAGTGAGACTTAAAGTTTGCCAATATTGTGGAAGAAGAAGGTAGAAGTTGGGAAAAATCTATTTTTAAGTGATTTCGGAGGCGAATATAAGGCACGGGTAGTCTGGGAGTGAATTTTACGAAAAAAATGCTCCACGAAAAAATAATATAGGGTTTGGAAGTACTATATATCCACTCTTTCAATAAAAATTATCGTGGGAAGAAATTTAGAGTTATTTTTTTTATTTTGACTTGGGTTCCTATGGAAAACTTGAAATTTCGTATCTTTTAAAATATTAGTTTTCAAAGATTTTCACATGGATAAAGAGCAGGCTAATTCTTCTATCAAATAAAATTAATTTTAGTAAAATCGTCTGACAATGTTAAAAGTTATGTCAATTTCATATATTATAATAACAAATATAACAACTTATATTAAAAAAACACTTTATTTTGTAAATAAATCAGCCATTTCGGAACAAATTATCATATCAGTATAAAATGTCATTTGGACATATGCAATTTAAGAAGATGAGCTTCCGATACTGCGCTGAAGCGACGATGTGTTTTCGCCTAGAACATGCTAGGTGGAAAAAATTCATCTTATCATTTCCAGGAAATCTTATTTTCAAAACGTAAACAACATCCCCGAATTCCGAGAAAAGGTTGTTTGTCAAATTCGCATGTGGTGAGCTAGAATAGTCAGAAGTCGGGTAATGAGTTTAATGCAACCCTTTCAATCAATCAGTTGCAATTTAGCGACACTTTCGTGCACATCTCATAGTGGTATATTGTAATACTGTGAAAGTTTTTGTGATGGATATTAATACTGAGGGTAAGTACTATTTTAATGCATTTTTGTTTTAATCAGAATCTAATAATTTGAATGTTTAGTATTTTTTTAAATAGCCTATACATTTTAGAGTATTTTTTTAACCGACTTCAAAAAAGAAGGAGGTTATCAATTCGTGTGTATGTTTTTTTTTACTTTTTTATGTTTGTACACGCATAACTCTGTCATTTCGATTTAAAAATTTTTCTTTTTCGTTGGTAAGGGTTTGCCTGCAGTTTGGTCCCATAATTTTTATTCGAAAATCGGAGGGAGGAAATTTGCTCCCCTCATGCATAACTGTCATTTGTGAACCGATTTTCAAAATTCTTGTTTTATTTGAAAGGGCTTAATAAAAATTGGTCCCAAAATTTTTTGTCGAAAATCGGAGGGCGAAATTTGTTCCCTCCCATGCATAACTCTGTTATTTGTGAACCGATTAAAAAAATGTTTTTTGTTTGAAAGGGTTTGACAAAAATTGGTCCCAAAATTTGTTTCTCGAAAATGGGAGGGGGACATTTGCCCCCCCCCCCCCCACCTCTTAATCCATAACTATGTCATTTGTGAACCGATTTTCAAAAATATTTTTTGTTTGAAAGGGTTTGCTAGCAGTTTGGCCCAATAGTTCTTCTTGAAAATGGTAGGGAAAATTTGCTCCGCCTCCGCCCCCCCAAATCATAACTACGTCATTCGTGAACCGATTTTAAAAATTCTTGCTTTGTTTGAAACGGTTTGACAACAATTGGTCCCAAAATATTTTTGTCAAAAATCGGAAGGGGAAATTTGCTCCCCCAATCCATAACTCTGTTATTTTTTAGCCGATTTTCAAAATTCTTTAATGAGGTTATCAATTCGTGTGTATGTTCTTATTTTACTTTTTTATGTTTGTACACGCATAACTCTGTCATTTCTGAACCGATTTAAAATTTTTTTTGTTGGAAAGCGTTTTCCTGCAGTTTGGTCCCATAATTTTTTTCGAAAATCGGAGGGGGATAATTTGTCCACTCATGCATAACTCTGCCATTTTTGAACTGATTTTCAAAATTCTTGTTTTATTTGAAAGGGTTTGATAAAAATTGGCCCCAAAATCTGTTTATCGAAAATCGGAGGGGGATTTTCAAAATTGTTTTTTTTGTTTGAAAGGGTTTGACAACGGTTTGGTCCATAGTTTTTTTTTCGAAAATCAGTTGGGAAATTTGCGTCAACCCCCCTTACAGGTTGGTAGCATAATTTTTTCCCCTTCCCCCGAAATATTGGTCATCACATAGCTTCTCCATTAATGGGCCGACTTCCAAAATTCTTCTTTTGTTGGGAATGGTTTGATTAGAGTTTGGTCGCATAATTTTTCTACGAAAATCGGTGGGGCAAGTCTTCTACGCCTCCACCCAAAATATTTATTAGAGCACAATTCCTCCATTTGCATACCGATTTTCAAAATTGTTTATATGAAAGGCCATCAAGTATATTGCTCTTTGTACTGAAGTCGGTTTTTTTTTGCCAGAACTATTTATAAAAACAAACTTTGAAAGTTTAGAATATGCAGACATTCACCTCTATCCGGGTTAGTTTTTAGATATTACGCAGAAATAACTCTATTCTTCGTAACAACATGTTTTTTTTTTCTTTTTTTCGAACATGTTTACTCTATTTCAAGGTTATCCGTTTTTGAGCAGTGGTTGAAACACACGAAGAATGAAAAAACACTCGCGTGTATATGACTATCTTTCTTCAAAATTTCACTTTGATAACATTACTGAGAGCAGCCAAAAAGATATAAAGTTGAAGATATCCAACTTCTTCAGGAAAGTAAAGGAGCGTTGGATGAAGCCGACATAAAGTTTACTGCGAGTTCTTTTGCGTTACAATCTTCGACATCAAGTGAGGCTGTGACTCATGCAGGAAGACCTCGCAAAGATTTCGAGGAATCGGCGTTTAAGACGAAGAAACGTCGCGTCGTGGATCTCGTGGAATCTCGAAGTGTCAGTGAATTGGTGACTGCTGCCCAAATTGCTGAGCGTTCAGCAGGGCAGAGGAAAATCGCCAATGTGATTAGAGACATTAGTGAAAGCCCAGATAATATTATTAAGTCTAAAAATAGCAGTTCCGTTAATCCTAGGCAATTAAATAGTTACGAAGCCTTAGCTTACTATATAGATTTTAAATCAACAACGCATTCTTACAAACAAACTACACAGAAAAAAATAGACAAGAATTATATTCAATAAAACCATGTTATTAAAAAAAAATATGAATTTCAATAACATTTATCTTTAACATAATAAAATATTTCGTTGTAAGTATTTCTTTTCCATGCCGGTTATTTCTTTTCTTTTTATACATAAGTACTTAAAACAAGTTGTATCCCATAAAAAAATAAATGGGATATGGCTCCGCTATAGAAAGTATGCTTTACGTGCGGAAAGCCCGGGTTCGTATTCCAGCCATGTCAACATTTTTTTAATTTATATATATATATTTTTATTTTGAAATAATTTTGTTATCAATATAGGGGAATTCTTTATCACAGGAAATTTGAAAAAAAAATTATTGAATACCGGGATTTTTGTTATCAAAAACGAAACTTATTTTTTTCTGTGTAGGAAGTTGTCCATGAAGGCGGGGCATAATTTGTTTCTGGAGCATATTGCTATAACAGCAATTCGTGCTGAAATAAATTTGCAAGCTTTATTTAATAAAACAATAGAACGTCTAGTATTAGCACAGAATGAAGTTATCATCAGTGTGCTCCCAACAAGTTCATCGTTTACACTTGTTAGTAAATGGGGATGTGATGGAAGTTCTGGGCACAGCACATAAAAACAGAGATTTGAGAACACCAAATATACGGACGAGTTTCTTTTCGTATTTTCTTTAGTTCCCGCTAACTTATATGATAGGTCCAAAATTATTTAGCAAAATCCTCGGCCTTCGTCAACTTTGTATTTTCGCCCAATCAAATATATATTTGCAAAAGAAACGAACGACTTCACATTAGTGTAGACAAATAGATTGTTGGAAGAAGTTAATGATCTTCTTCTAACACTTTGGTGATTCTCAAATGTCTGTAAAACAAGAACTTTTGCTGGCAATGACAGACGTAAAGGTGTGTAACGCATTAACGGAAACTCATTCATCCCAAAAGTGTTTCATCTGTGGCGGCACCCTCAAGACGATGAACGATGACCCCGCGATGTTTAACAGCAATCAAGCTTTGCTTTATCTACACTTCATACTTGGATTCGTTGCTTCGAATGTCTTTTACATATCAGTTACAAGTTGAATATTAAAAAATGGCAGGCTGAAAGCAACGAAGATAAAGCAGATATCAAGATTCAAGAATGGGACTCACTGTAGATAAACCCAAGCCAGGATTTGGGGTTTGAAATGATAGATGCTCAGGAAGCACGGAACAATGATTGCCGCAGATTTAGGGAGTACATTAGCCGCAAGTGCTCGTGGGTTGCCACGAATAGGGACTTACTGTCCATGTTAATTATAACATCTGAAAAAAATAATGAAAAAATATGTACGGATGTATTAAAGTTAATTGTAAGCCCTAGCATAGAAAAGTCAAGATGGGAATCGGCATCATATTGTCGCACAATGCCACAAAATGATGACGACTATACAGTAAACGACTCATCAGAAGACTCTGATGATGATTAATTAGGTCATGTTGATAAATAATTTTGTTTGTTTGTATAATATTTTGATTAGTATAGTACAGTATTTATCGGTTATAATCATTCCTGAAAATGCACGATTTTCTGTGCATATAAGCGGGAAATGTAAATATAAAAACTCGTTTATATGCACATATGGTGCTTATAAAAAAATCGTTTAAATGCATCAGCCGTGCATATATAAAAAGTCTGTTATTTGCATAAAGGGTGCATATAGACAAAAAGATATTTAAATTTCTTATACATATTAGTTTTTATTAAAAAAAACATTTTCCAAAAAAGAAAATTGATTAAATTCATTATAATAAAAAATATTTTTGTACCACATCTAGCATTTCACTGAAATCAGTCTCTAGGTTAATAACATAAAAAGTAAAAATTCATAGAATTGTCCCAGCAGTGAAGTGAGTGGCGATTTTATCAAATGTTTGTTATTGGAGGTAGTTGCTAGAGGAAAACTGTCAGTTCGTTTTTTTTTCCTATGCAAAGTGTTTATGACAAACATAAATTAAAATTGCCACTCATTACACTAGCATTTTAAAATTCAATTTGGAATTGGGGGTTTATAATGGAATATTTTGTCTACTTAATACGAATACTACGTTTTAAAAAAATCTGTTATTTTCGTTTGTATATTTTTGCAGCAATTCTCAAAAATATATTGCAGTTCTCAAAAATATATAAGAAAGCATCGTAAGCCATTAAGATATTCCAATGCATTGCTTACACATGGAACTGGTAAATATTCATCGTCATCCTCGTCCTCGTTGGCATTATCGTCATCATCATCTTTCTCGTCATCATCATCTTTCTTGAAATCTTAAATTTTTTTGCCGGACTCTAAAAAGCATATTTGTTTACGTATTATATTTTGTCGATAGTACGCCTTGAATCCCCCCCGCGAACGGGTAGTCATCTTGTCGCGATGCGGGGGCTTAAGTGTGATGACCCATGTAGGCCGTGCTGGTAGGTGCAACCTTGCTAGAGGGGCTCATGGCGAGCATGAACTAAGAACTACCCATCCCAGTGTCTGAAGCGTCTGTTACTCCTAGAAGGGGCGGCTTCAGATCGTTTCTGGGTGGAGAGTTTCCCCTTTCATTGAGATTGGGCTCTTCACCAGAATACGTCCGCTGGATCCTCTCGGATCTACGTCCAACACAAGTGTCCGTTAAAATCCACCAAGCGTCTGTTCCATATTAGCCGGCTTGGTGGTCTGTCTGTTTGACAGTTTTCTCACTTGGCAGCAAGTATAAAATGCAAACCCCCCACACAAAAATAATGTCCAGAAATAACAAGTGCCCCGAGTATCCGGTTGAGGGCCTAATAATCTCCGGAGACCCTGCTCCCCTGGTGGCGACGTCAGGCCAAGGGGAGTCGAGTGCTACTGGGTTCCGGATTAGTACGGTGCATGCACCAGGCCGGACTAATTAAACTAACAGCAGTGGGGTGCCCCTGGATTCAAAACCAAGCACCTCAAAAACTGCCAAGGTCCTTGCTACCACCTCGGTAGCTAAAAACCCTGTTTGGGTGCTGTCAAAAAACAAGCGGCAGTAAGGAGACTGCGACCACGAAGTCGGGTCGCCGAGCTGTGACTCCAGCCTCTCAAGGCAACATTACGACCCAAAGGCACACAACACCAGCCAGAAGGGCCTTCGTGAGACGGCGCTCTGCCGAAAGAGTTCTGGGTAAGCTGGGCAAAAAGGCTGCTGAGTCCCTCACAGCGGATGAACTTTCATCCCTCACCTGGGTCAAAAGACACGTCTGAACTGCAAAAAACTCCCTCATCAGCGTCTGCGGGCGTGCCTAAACGGCAACGTTCAGATGAGGAGGCCCATTTGCAGCGCCAACAGCCCATCGAAAAGCGTCACAGATCGGTGCACAGAACCTTCAGCGAGGTGGCCAAAGGCCTTCTTCTCGATGTGGTCCCTCTAGATGAGGTTCCACGTCGACCTAGAGCCACTGCTCGAATCCCCGATGAACCATCGAAACCAGAGGATATACTGGCGCTTCTGCAGGCCTGCAACAGTGACATACCGACCAAAAATTGGAAGGTTGTCTCTGTGTCAGAAGCTGTAGGAGCATACAGACGGGTTGTCATCTTTCTGAACAACGAGTCTATTTTGCCGCTCGAGCAGAAACAAGGGAAGATGTTCTATGGTTTTGAGGCCATCTTCCTTAGTATCTTCAAGGGCGACAAAAGGGACAAAGTTGCTCAGAAGGTGATAAACCGGATCCAGACGCAATGTCGGTCGATGACACTGCTAGTCTAGCTTCTCAGTAGGACACCAACTCCAACTCAGGTTGGGTTGGAGAATTCTTTGACCAGCTAGACGAGGCAGTTGACGAGGATGACCTTCTGGACTCTGACCAGGACGACATCAACGTCACCATCAAGCCGTTACACCACGGCTGTGAGGGTCACTCAGGTGAATCTTCACCACTCTAAAACAGCATCCGCCACAATGCTCCTCCGGCTCATAGAAAGAGGGGAGGAGATCGCATAAGTCCAAGAACCCTGGCTTCACAAAGGCAGGGTTTGCGGACTAGGTACGAAAGGCTTCAGGCTATTGCATGCGAATGAGACAGGTAGGATCAGAGCATACATAGTAGCCAGGGGCAACCTAAATATCTTTTTGTTATCTGATTTCAGTGACGAAGATACCACCACAGCAGCCTGGGAGACGACTATGGGCACGATAATAGTCGTCTCGAGCTACATGGCGCACGAATGCGAATCCCCGCCCGCAAAGGTTCGCGATGCAATTAAAATGGCAAACCAACGTAACTTGCCAGTCCTTCTCGGAGCAGACGCAAATGCACATCATGTCGTATGGGGAAGCTCTGACACAAATACAAGGGGTGAGTCTTTATTTGATTTCATTCTTTGTAACAACTTAGACATATCAAATGTCGGGTCAGAACCCACTTTCGTCATATCAAATAGGAAGGAGGTTCTAGATATCACGCTAGTTAGTTCTACGCATACTGATATGATTAGGGAATGGAAGGTATCAAATGACTGTTCTTTCTCTGATCATCGCTATACTGAATTCTCTATAGGGATTCTGACTGATCGGGCTGCGCCCATAATAAATAGGAAGAAAACAAATTGGGAAGAGCAAAAGCTTATTCTCTCTGACTTTCTTACACAATCGCCAATCATAAACGATAGGCACGACATTGACATCGCGGTTTTTAACAAATGCTTTCAAGTTAGCGACGGCCGAATCATGCAAACCTAGTATACTGCGTGGGAAGAAAAAGTCACCATGGTGGAGTCTTGAAATAGCGAATGCTCGCAAGGAGAGTCGCAGACTATTCAATGGGGCAACTGGGTAACTTGTGGGCTGTAGCATTATCAACAAATAGGATGACTTTTTTATTTTGTTTAATCATTTCTTCATCAAAAGCAAGTATTATTTCAGCCCAAATGTCTTGCGTCATCCATGCTTTCTTTTGTCAAAAACACTTAATGGTTATTTTTTATTTTTGAAACATCGAGGCTGTTTTGGTTTACATATGGCAAACATATTTTTATAGTCACCGGTTGCATTGCACAAAAGGAGAATAGTTATGCGTTCTTTTGGTGGCTTCATACCTGAGTCTACAATTACTCCTATTTAGTGTTGATGAAGGCAAAGTCTTGAAAAGAAGCCTCGTTTCATCGGCATTAAATATGTCTTTTGGATTGTAACTAGCAATCAAATTTGGGAGAGTTTCTTGAAATTTTTCTGCACCTTCTTTATCAGCAGATCCGGCTTCACCATGAATCTTTTTCAAACTAGTTCCTTCTCTCCGTTGCCATCGATATAGCCAGCCAAGAGAGGGATAAAAATTTTCGCTTAAGGCAATGGCAAATAGTTTCGCTTTTTCCATTAGCATATTGGTTGACACTACAGCGCCAGACATCCTCATTTGATCAAACCATTTCGATAATGCCTTATCCACTTTTTTTGATTTACCGATTCGATCTTTCTTTTCTGACATATTACTGCATGTTTTGCTACTTCGAATAATAGAATTTTTGTTTCTTAGAATACGGTTTACGATGTCGATTGAGCATCCATACTTTTCGCAAATATCTTGTTTAGTAGAATGTTTAATTTCGTTTATAATTAAAAGTTTTTGCTTTATGGACAAACATATTCTTTTGTTAGCACTCATTTTCACTCGTGGTTACTCATTTATTTAATAACTATGTAAAAATGTTTAATTTTATTTAGGAACACGCTCATTTACATTTTTATCTAACATCTGACTTATGACAGTGATGATAAATATTTACAGATAGGGATGATACTTCTGAATTTATCATTTTAGAAAAATTTTGGCACAATTTTTGCAAATTTGTGAATGATGCATATAGCAGACATTTTTTCATGCAATTTATTCAAATTGTATTAAAATTTTGCTGCATAAAAGCGAGAAATGCATGTAAGCGAAATGCTTATAGAAGAAATTTCCATGTACATTTTGAATTGCGACCTGAAATTGCACGAACTTACATGCCTTAAAGCGGGAAATGCTTATAACCGACGTGCATATAAGCGGTAAATACTGTATATATGTATATTAATTTAATATGATTATTTGACGGTAATTGTAGTATGGACTCGTGCTTATACTAAGCATGTAAACCTTGATCTGTAAATTTTTTTTATCAATAAATGAGTATTTGAGTATAACTATGTATTTGAGTATTTTAAATATATTTTTCAGATTTAAAAAAATCGTTTTTTATTACAAAATAAAAAAAAAACTGTAAATAATATGGCTGACTTCCAAATTGTATCAATACAAGGTTTGTATACAGTTCTGCAGCGGTATTTAAATCGTGTATGTATACGAAGTTGCTAAACAGTGCATCAACTTTGAAACCGATACCCTGATTACTCTTTTGCGTCGTTTCTGATACTTGTCGACGACGTTTTGAAAAGGTATGCATTGTCAATGTTTTGTACTGCGACGATAT
This sequence comes from Panzeria rudis, assembly GCA_956483635.1. NCBI lineage: Eukaryota > Metazoa > Arthropoda > Insecta > Diptera > Tachinidae > Panzeria > Panzeria rudis. The sequence goes on along the minus strand of OY101448.1, from coordinate 90,310,816 downwards.
AAAACACTATACATTGTTTGAATACAAAGCAACAGACGTTTTAGAAGTCAGCCTATCTAAATATGACTACCACTATGTAAAAGCATAGTTATATAACATAAAATAATTTTGTGCTCCTAGCATGTTCTACATGGCACACTGTGCGCTTGGGGTATGAAAAATTCCTCATCACTTGTAATATTTTTTTTGCTTCACGCCAAATTTAAAAAAGCTTGTGTCCTTATAGCACTTATAAGGTGCTTATAAAATCATGTTTGGCTAAGCACTTATCTTTTATAATACATGTCTACGATAAAAAAGTTGTTTACATATGTATAGGGTGGCGCATAAGTAACGTTAAGATTTGATCAGTGAATACATTTTTTTTTTTTTTTTTTTTTTTTTTTTTGGAAAGAGCACGTCAGGTAGAATCAAACAATGGGCTACATTTGAAAGATATTATCTTTAAAACATAATGTGAACATATTTCCAAACTATATTCTAAATTTTAATAAATGCCAACGTTAAATAAAAGCAGAAAGAAAAGAGTTATACATTGAATAAATCTTAACGTTACTTATGCGCCACCCTTTAGTTTCATATAAAACGTGTAGATTTTGGTATATGTATTGCAAATATAAACTTCGTTTAAATTTACCACGTCACATTTAGCAGATAACGCTACATTTGTGTTTTTCGATGTATACTTCTCTTACAAGCGACATCTAGACTCGGAGACTAGTTCGATTAAAATTAATTATATTTGGTTTGATCTGATGAAATGCCTGATTTATGGTGGATTAAAGCCAAGATGTTATGAAATTTAACGTTTTTCACCAATTATGGTCATTTCGGAAGTTGTTCTCTTAGTTACAAAAATTTTAAGCCATAATGTACGCAAATCGGATCAAAACTAAAAATCCTATAAGAAAAGAAAAAAATGAAAACGTAGCATTTAAATTTACTAGCAAATCCGATATGTAATACCTATTTTTAAATGAATTTATTTAGCTTACCGTGTTTGTGGAGTTTGTGCGTCGGTAGGGTTTGTGGAGTTTAGATCAAATATAATACTTTAAAATTAACCCCCTTACTGTTGACCGATTCATCTGAAATTTGGTAAGCGCCTTTACTTTTGATGACAATTCAATTTTATGATTAGAAAAGTTGGATGAGCCACGCCCATAAAAAATTATATTTAGTTTTAGCCTTTTCTTGTTTACCGATTATTCTGAGATTTTGTAATTAAACTTCCTATACTCACGTCAAAATATGAAACACGTAAACTCATTCCCGGTCTGTGAATCCAAATTGATTATTAGGCTAAGGTTCGTAACGTTATATTCAGAAAGAATTGGGCATGATTAATATTCCAAGGAACAAGGGAAAACTTAACATCAACTTAATTTTTCAACCGATGTTTGTAGATCCTACAAAACTTATATTAGTTTAAAAAAGTTTTAATAAAACTCCATTTAGTTTTAGATATGTATGTTTTTACTAATATAAACACGAGTTTTAAAAAAAAATCTTTTTTTGTATATGAATAATAGTCTTTGATGGCAATCATTGTAAAATATGGTTGAATTCTTCACAAAATTAAAATATATGTTCTAAATATAACCTATGAAAAACTGTTACGCCAATACTCACGTCGGTCTCGCAGACCAATTATTGCTACTTACGCACACAGCGTCTTATTTGCACAATCTTTGTAACGGCACTAAATTGAAGTGCATTGAGAATGATGAAGCTAACAGAAATTAGAATACGCTCGTGCTCTTCTTTCATTAGAGAAAAATTAATATACTATAAGTAAGTCTCACAGACCGTATGCGAGAGTATAGGAAGGTTAAAAAAGTGCGCTGCGCCACGCCTACAAAAAGTAATATTTATTTTTACCCCCTTCCTGTTGACCGTTTGATCTGAAATTTGGTAAACACCTTAACTTTTGATGACAATATAATTTGTGATTAGAAAAGTGGGCAGCGCCACGTCCATTTAAAGCAGTATTCTGTTGACCGATTGATCTGAAAGTTGGTACACACCTTTACTCTCCTCACCAATATAGGGCATTGATCAGACTAAAATAAAACGGTGGACGCCTTGAATTTTGGTTATCTATAGTCAATACCGCGCCGCGGTTTTGTTTTAGGCTCAACATTTTTGTAATCGAATGGACTTTTAAAAAATATAAATATTGAATTTGTTATTAATTGTGGTCATTATTCGACTACACTACACTACTGATTTTAAATGTGTATTTTAAATGTATATTTTATTTTTATTAGTCAGCTCAAAATATAGTTGACATTTTGCTAATTCATTTACAACTGACTTCTGAACTAACTTATAAATCAGACAGATGTGAGTCAGTTGTTTTATGTGCAACTGGCTTCTTCTCATAGTGAAAAGACTAATGAGTTGTTTTTGTACAACTAACTATTTCTCACTACTAGCCTACTCAAAGCTGATGCAGAGATGAGTCAGTTGTTTTTGAACAACGTTGTTTAAACTACTCTCTGTCTCACTGTGAGCTAACTAAAAGCTAGTTCATAGCTTATCGAGAAGTTGTCAGTACATACTTCATGCACATGTTAACTCTGCGCTGTCTATATTCTATGTGGTGCATTATCAAAGTGAAAAGCATGATGACTGACAAGTGGGTGATGACGGTTCGACACCCATTGTCGCCACTAAAAAATAAATTGAAAATGTTTTCCAATTTAAGTTGACTCAAAAATGTTATTCATTAGTTAGCCAAATCATAGCTAACTCAAAGCACCCTTTTTTTGATGCATCACAAGCTAAGTTATAATAAGCTGACTTGGGGTTAGCTACAGCGTGAGTGAGTACTACTGACTCATTCTGAGGACATTGCGTTGAAAAACTGAATAGCATTTAACATGAAAATGAGTTACCTTTTGAGTCAACTGTCACTCATTAACCATGACTTAGATTTAAGTTGACTCAAATTCCGACAAGGACAATTTAATCTAATTATACGTGCAGTATATTTTGAGTATTTCTGTGTGTGTTATTTTTATAGATGTACTTTTTTGGTACTTATACCATAAACAACGGACAATATTGAAAGCAACCGAAAATCCGCAGTAATGTGTACTTAGTTTTGTTATTGAAGGTTAGAATCAGTTAAAAACAAGACTGCTTAGAATTTTAAGTGTTTATCCATTTAAAAATTACTGTACGGTATACTTTTTGAATAAAGTACATTCCGTTACTGTAATAATATTGCGAGTGTAGGCTTTGTATCTTAAAACAAAGCTTCAATGCGATTTGGGACACGAAAAAAACTTTTGAAGGCATCTAATCTCATAAAAATTTTTGGAATGTCATCATTTTACCCATGTTTTATGTTGAAAATTTGAAAAATATGGAATCTCAATATGTTTACCCAACGTTCAAAAATAATTTTTGCTTTTATAAGAAAGCGGCATGTGCTATGCCAAACCTTATTGTTTTCTTAACTTTAGAACTAATAAATATTCGTGTACGTGTAATAATGCGTTTCCATATACGTAATTTCTGCCAAAATATTAGATTTGCCCAAATGAGGAAATACGCGATATGACTTCCAATATATTTTTCATATTGGCAAATTATCTCAAATTACTTAATGTGCTCCTGATTATGTCGAAAATACTCTATGAAACCCTGCGTTGCTTTTAAAAGTACAAACTCCATCCCAGGGTCATCCATCAATTGTGATTGACGATTTCGAAAAAAATTACATTATGGAATATTTCATTAATTTAAAATGTCAAACTATATATGGAAAAAATTCAATTACAGTTGCTGCGTACACCCTATAAAGTAAGTGCATCATTTGACTACGAAAACTCGAACACCAAATTACTCACAAGCTTAGTGGAAATACTTAGAAGTAATTTCCCAAATCTACGTAATTTGCTCATAATGGAAACGTACTATAAAAAATTACCATCGTTTTAAATAGAATGTTTACACAGCGTCTTTACGAGAAAACGTCGGCAGAATAATACAAACCAAATGTCGATTTTTCTCATAGTCTTATACTAGGGAAAACGTAATTTTCCTTTTCCTATAAGATTTCATTTTATGCAAATGTTCATCGAGTTAACATACACTACATTGGCATAATTAGTTATTTTATTTTTAATTTTTCACACAAATTTTAATTTATGAATCAATTAAATTTATTTATCATTAGCTTTGCATGCCCCAATCCAGGGAAATTTAAGCAGAGGTGTTCCCTAGTACTCTTGATCTTCATCGAGATATTTTCCCGGTTTTATCGAATACAAGTCCGCAAAACGGTTCTGGTCCGACCAAAGGTGTACTAGCCCTTCTGGACATTTGGTCTGCATTTTCGTTTCCCGGGGAGGTGTCTAGGAACCCAACAGAGTGTGACCTTATTCATGCTGCTTAGCTGATTTAGTTTAATGCGGCATTCCCAAGCTAACTTAGAGGTAAACTCATATGAGCTGAGTGCTTTTATGGCAACTCGACTATCCGCGCAGATGACTATTTTTCTCTCTCGGTAGCCCCTGTCAAGATTAAACTGTGCGCATCTCTCAATGGCTTAATCTTCCGATTGAGATTTTCCCAAGGACTAGTAGTAGTTAGTCCTTGGTCTTACGACTCCCACACCAAAGAATGCCTGATTTCTAGAGCCATCAGTGTACCACCTGATGGTGCCATTTCCCCTCATTCCCTTCTATTGGCCAGAAAATTTTAAACCTCTTGTCAAAGTCACCTTATTCATCACTTCAGAGGGTTGCGCAAGTAGGGAAAATTGTCTTGCCAGGGATGATTGCTTTTTCCCGCGATGCTGATTATTTTTTGCCTGGGAGCAGGCAATCGTGAGAGGTGTGAGTTCAATGAGGACTTCCATAGCCGCCGTAGGACACGTCCTCATAGCCACTGTTGTACAGAGGCATGCTAGCCTCTGCAATTTCTCTAGCTGATCTCTGGTCGTAGCCAGTGTGATCCTGTCCAACCAGGCAACAGCACCATAAGTGATGATAGGTCTCTCTATCATGGTGTATATCCATCTCAATATTTTGAGTGGTTGTGCAATCCCATGTTTTACCTGCAACAGATCTACAAACCATTAGTGCTTTTGTTGCCTTGTCAAGAGTCGCCTCTAAATGCTGTTTCCATAACAGTTTTGAGTCTAATATCATTCCCAGTTACTTGGCCTCCGATGAGCTTTCTATTTGCACGCTATCTACTCGGATCTTTTGCCATCGTGGAAGTATTCTCCTCCTTGTGAAAGAAACAATGGTAATATTTTATAGGGTTGATATTCAACATTGCAGATAGACACCATTCCTTCACTATCCTTAATACGTTCTGTATAATGTCCCACAACGTCTCTTCAAATTTTCCCCTTGCAAAGATAACGGTGTCATCGGCATATGCTTAAAATTCTTTACCATTGCTCGTTAGTCTGTGCAAGAGTTCGTCAACTACAAGGCTCCACAGAAGTGGAGACAGTACATCGCCTTGGGGGCATCCCCTGGTCGTCCTTACTGCAAGATACTCCTCCCCGACTTGGGTCTTGTATTGTCGAAAGCCCCTTCCACATCCAGAAATTCACAGACCGCAACCTTCTTAGCGTCTGGACAACTACGTATTGTGTTCGTCAGTGGATACAGCACAGTGTCCGTTGAACGACCTGCCCTGTATGCATGCTGCCGCGCATGCAACGGCTCAATACACAAGATAGTTGATCAGATATAGCTATCAATAATTTTTTCCATCATATTAAGCATGAAGTGTAATAACACTCCTACCTAACTTAGGTATAAAGAACACTCTTGTCCTGCTCCATACCTGTGCTAGGCAGCCTAGAGCTAAAATGCTCCTGGTTATCCTTATTAGGTGGGACATAAGCTCCTTTTTCCTCTGCTGGAGAAATATAGGGAGGATATCATCCACCCCTGGAGATTTGTACAGTTGAAAGGTACCAATAGCCCATTCTATGTTCGGTGCATAGTTTCCGTGCAACGTCCCAGGATTGTTTGTTTGCTCTAAGTGCTGCAGATGGTTCTGGTTTCGGGCCCTCTATATTTCCCGGAAAATGAGTCAAGAGTAGCAGCAGCGCCTTTTCTCTTTCATTCCTGATGTAGGTTCTATCTGCTCGTTTGACTGTTACTGATGAATTTACATTGGCCATGATTTTATTTTTATGTGCCGGGGTGGTTGACATCTTCTCAAAAAAGTTCCTAAAATTATTTCACTTCGCCTTCCGAATCGCGGAGTTGTAGGCCGTTAGACTTTCGGTGTAGGTCCGCCAGTATCCAGTACGCTTTGCCAAAACAGCTTGCGCATTTTGCTCCGGAGGTCTAACAGCTCCTTACTCCACCATTGGTCCTCTTTGTTTCCATTAGATGAGGTAAGGGGATAACTAGATTAGGGCTGCCAGAATTCTGAACCCGTCGACCAGGACATTTATAATACATATCATCAGGGCTCGGACTTTCATGCAAATGCATGTTTTTTGTGGTGATAGATGAAGAGGTATTGACAAATTATTTATGCGAACCATCAAATTTTAAGTACTTTGGCATTGATTTGTAGTTGCATATTTTGGTGGTAAGTGCATATTTGTGCATATTTTGGCAATAAATGCACATTTTTGGAGTAATATAAAATTTGTTAATGCATATTTCTCAATTTTTGGAAAAAAAATATTAATAGGCCGATTACGGATACTCCTGATGGCAACTGGGAACTGAGAGCTATTAAGTGCCTTTCTGGCAACCATTAATTTGCAGTTGCTGACTGACAACGCAACTAACGTTCGGTTGCATTAAATAATAGACCCAATTATGTTTGTTTTATGTGTTCTTCTCTAATAAAATAAGAACTTAAACAAAAATATTTTCATATTATTTTAGTTTTGGTACTTTATTCGTAGGTAGATGCATATTTTTGCGCATATTTTTCATTTTTAGGTGCATTTGTTAAGCGCTTAAAATCAATTTTTAGTTGCGTGAAGGTCCGAGCCCTGCATATCACAAACGAACGTACAACAACACCTTATATCTGTGGTCACAAGCCTTAACCGCTTAAGTCGTTTTAAAAATTTTTCGGGAGAGCTGTTTAAAGTGTCAAAAACTCGCATCAAGTCAGTCGTCAGTTTGTTTTCCTTAACTTATTTATAGATAATTGTCCTCTTAAAAACTTTCAGCGAGTTGATTTAGACACGAATGTACTAGATCACACCAAAAATTTAATTTTGTCCTGACTCGACTTAAGCTGTTAACGGTTGTGACCACATATACATTCCAAGAAGTAATCATATAAAAAAGAACAAATTTTTATTTTGATACATGTATCAGCCATAGATATATTTCAAATGTATGTCCAACAATTAAACAATAGATACAAAATTTAACATGTAATTCATACATAAAAAACAATAAACAGAGATAAAAATTCATTTAAAATTACAAGGGGCGACAATAAACACATGGGATGGCAAAGCCACTTGTGTTTATTTCATCGAGTAGTTGAACGACATAAGCTCCAGGCAACAAATGCCTGGAGCTCATGTAAACAGCGTTATAACGGAAAGCTTAACCTCTGTTCATAACAAAAATCAGCAGAAATTAAATTTTTGTCTGCATTGACCTGTATCAAAAAACCAGGACAATTTAAGAGTGGACGTATGACAGCCCTAAGCTAGATTCATATGCTCCAATGACTGAACCGTTAACCTTATCTAATAGATACTCTAGCTCTAACTGGTGCTTTGGTGCCCTGTTAATGCTATACTCCAAGTTGACCTCTAGGTGTTCTCTATACAGGTGACATGGGTCTTTTATGGATTCCTGGATGGAGGTATCGGTTCAAGATTCCTTCTATGTCGAACCTTATAATTCTATGATCCGACATTAATGGTTACAGCCGCCAAGTAAGCGCTACGTATTGTCAAGTGGGGGTGTTCGCCAGATTAAAGTTTTCTAGACTATTACTTCATAGGAAGTCTAAAATACACTCAGCTCTATCGTTGATATTTTTGCTCCCCTACATATTGTGGTGGGAATTAGCATCGTACCCAACCAGCAGCGGGTAGCTTTCTCTGCTGCAGTGTTCCACAAGGCGGTGCAGCTCTGTTCTGTTACTGCTATGCTCCGATAAGTGCCGCCTATGAATAATCTCACGATTATCGGCACCATGTCGCGTGAAATAAACTCCGAATGTAAGAAATAGTTAATATTCTTCTTTATCAGTATACATGATATTTGATGATCCGCTCTAAGATCATATATTACCTTACTGTTACCGCAGTATAGCCCTTTGATCCTACCCTAGTACATCCATGGTTCCTGGATAAGTGCCATTCCCAGGTGTTTACTGGTGAACATCCTGAGCTTTTGCTGCCGAAGCAGTCGAAGCCGTTTGAGGACCATACATTTTTAGCCGAAGGAATTTTGAATATATTTTTATTTTTACCTTGCATGGCCCAATATTAGTTATGTGAAAAAAATTGGGTCCTCTCCTTGTTTCCCATTTTGTTTGGCAAATATATTTTCCTATAGGCTGAAAGGGAATTTTTCACCCCGAAAAATGTATATGATAATTCTTTAAAAAACGACTACAAAATAGGCGTGGCACCTTCAACATTTTTGTAGCCCTTATCCACCTTTACAAATCTCTTTTGAACATATCTGCTCTATCTCTAACTAGAACATTTATAGGAACCAAAACCCGCTTGGCAAGCATACTTGCCTATGGTCGTCAAAGGGTAAGCATGGTGTATGATCACCTGGGCTATTTTGGCTTATTTTTACCTTTAATATAAGGTTGCATGAGTGTCACGATCTTGAGTACCTTCATCCCATAGCCCTGTTTATCATGAGGGGTCCACCGTCACTTCCCGAGCCAGACAGGTATCGGGAAGGCTCCGCTAGAATACAGCCTAATTACCCCCGGCCACAACTCATCCAAAGGCCACGGGTAGCATAATACCCTGGATTAAGTGGTAGTAGTTCCTAGTTAGTTGCTCCCCTCCAGCGCAGACAATACTGAATTACTAAGGAAAAACTAAATCTGAAAGTCTATAAGTATGAAAATTTAAAAAAGTGGGACTCAGGAGCGAAGTTTATAATTTCAAATTCATCGAAATGTCATAGTAATATTAGATATATACATACATGCATGTAGTAGTCATGTTAATTTTGCTTATCACCACTTCTGAGGTGACTCTGTTGAATTTGATTTCAATTCTTTTATATACTACATATACAAACTTTTCGTGAAAATTACACACGAGAATTAAATCACTTAAGTTGATGTTATAGTTTGTATCCACCGGCATGATTTCGTAAAATCATGGTGATTTCTGCAAATCACGTTGATTTGTGCAAATCACATTGAATTATACATGATTTACCATACATTTTTCATACGGCCAAATTAAATCAAAACAGTTGATTTATTTTAAATTATGTCGAAAATAATATTTTTCGAACTGGATTTATCTATGCAACCCTGCGTTGCTTTTCAAATTACAAACTTCATCCCTGGGTCATCGATCAATAGTGATTGACAATTTCGAAGAAATGACAATAGAGAATATTTGATTAATTTTAAATGTCAAACTATATATGGCAAAAATTCAAATACAGCTGCTGTGCGCTTCATATAAAATAATTGTATCATATGGCTTTGAAAATTCGAGCACCAAATCACTTACAAGCCCGGTGGAAACACTTCGAAGTAATCTACTTAAATCTACGTGATTTAAAGTTGGTGGAAACATACTATTAAATTACCAATAAAGCAAGAAATTCCTAGTGTTACCGTTGGTATATGTTGCTTCATGACCATTTTTCTGATTTTTGTTTGTCTACTTAAGCCATACTTTTTGTGTACTTAAGTCATACTTTCATTTGATTTTATACTTACATAAGTAGATATGAATATGTGAACATGTGAAAAGCTCAAGCCAGTAGCTAATTGTTTATTAAATATGATTATTTCGAACTTATTTGCTTGTGAATCCAAATTGATTACACAGCGGAGCAGTGGTTTTATTATTTAAATAAAAATAGTTGATCATATGCTGATTACGACGGCATCATTAGTTTTTCCCCACAAGCTATAGTTTGAAAGATATAGTGATATTTAGCATTTGCATATATAGCACCATTTCTTGAATTATTCACTTAAAATTTCAGGAGTGGTTCTCCAAACTTTGAAATATTTTCTACAATACTAATCTACACAAGTCTCTTTCATTTGGAAAGAGTCACATTGATGAATATATCAGGACATCTTACTGTTAATGCAAACATTTTTAAATCCTGTGTAATCATGTAATTTTATTTTTAATTTGTTTATATGTATTGAAATAACTGATCCTTATGCATTTTCGTCTGCTGATTACGAAAATAGCTTTATTTTTCTAGCGCCTCTAGTTTTAGAGATAATGTGCATTATTTTAAAAAAATACTTAAATTTTTCTTTTCTCACGCAAAAAAATTAGTTTTTTTCGTCAATTTATAAAACATTAGTGCAATGGTTACGTATAAAAGATGTTACATAAACAGAAAATTGTTGTTATTTTTGGTGTCTCTATCGTATATTCGAAATTTGCAGCTTTTACGGAAACAAAAAAAACTATTTGAAAGAAAAATTTAATTTTTTATACAAAATTATTAGAATATAATGACAACGTATCAAAAATAGAGGCTAGGTTTAAAATCAGCGACCTCATATTATAAAAAACAAGTTTTTTGCCTGGCGTGAGAACACAAAAGTTTTAAGTATTTTTTTTCTTTATCTTTACTTTTCTTATATATTTATTTTTTTGATAATATTGTGAGTAACCCTTCAAAAATTCATACTGTAATGGCCATATTTTGAGAGAAAATATCTTTTTTTGCCAAAAGATGTAGTTAAAATTATAACTCCACCAAACTTTAACCGGGTGTGTTGGAAAATAAATGTACTTTTAGCAAGTGATGTCAAAAGTTTGCGCATTTAGCCCTAATTCCAAAACGTATATCACGTACTAGATTATCTTTTTCAATCAGGAAAAAAGGATTTATTGGTACAAAAAATTTACCAGCAACTTAAAGTCGAAATATTCACATTAAATAAACATTTAATGTGTTTATGTATTTTTGCTTTATATGTATATAATAAAGAAAACATTTAGTTTTCAATAAAAAAAAATTTGCTTTTATTTTTGTGCGATTTAGCTGTTTCCAACATTTTAAAAGATCGATTTTGCTTTTTTTTTTTTCCTCCAGCTCCTGGCACACTGCTCTTCATTTAATAACCGTGCAGAACCACTAACTAAAAAAATATGTACATGGTTTTAAATGTATACTTACATCGCGGCTTACATCGTCCTTCTGACGATTTTTGGTCCATATAAAAGTTTTTCCTATATTCATTTGAATATTGTTATAATTCTGTATGCAGAAGGTAAGCTACACCAAATCGGATGTTTTTCAAAATACGTTTTTTATACTGTCGCAATAAAGCTAAAAGTCCATAAGACGCGTTTCCGCGTCAACGCCTTCACACGTTTTACGCATTCCAAGCCTTTCAGCGTTTCAAGTTACATGCGACGCTCTTAACGCAGAAGTTTTTTTTATTTCTTTTTGCTTTATGATCGCAAATACTTGTAAACTTTATTACAAGAGCAAAATTGTACACTATATAAACATAATCATCGACAGCATTGAAAATAAAATATCAATGGCTATCAAAATCAGCTAACCTGTTAGCACGCCGCTGATGACGCTTACAAAAGTAGAAAGTAGGCCTAACTTTTGCGTTGGACGCATCAAGGCGTCGTACTCTGTAACGTGATACGTACAACTACACTGATTCAACTTTTTTTTGACAGCCGCGTATGATGCAAAAAAAGCGTGAGATGCGTGTTATGGCCTTTCAGCTCAAGTCCTATGTTTCCAGGGACAGTAGTATAGCTCAAAAAATCTGGGATGTAAAAAAACATCAAGTATATTTTAATAAGTAACGGTATTATTATATGACGTAATTTCATTAAAGCCCTTATGACACTACATTTTTCTTGCATTGTTTTGCTATAGGATTGAAAGAAAGAAATAGCAAATGATAGAAAGAAACAACTATACAAAATGTAAACAAAACGTATTGGCTTCTTTAAGTGCTGTCTACTTTTTATTTATAGTAAAACGACAAAAGAAAAATAGGTTGAAAAAAAGAGACGCTAAGTCGCTGAATTCGTGAATAAACCGCTAACTTGGCAACACTTTAATGTTTCAAGCTTGAAATGTCAATTTTAAGTTGAACATTTTTACATTTTTTTTGACAGGCCCCCATTTTTTTATCGATAACATTAGTAAAAGCTTTGACATTTTGGTATTCATCTTAATATAGCTGAATTCTTTGCACCTGGTAAAATTTCGCATTATATTGTATTTGCACTGTTCTCCAAAACTTGAAAAATGAAGAAAAAATGATGTGTCATAAGGGCTTAAGGATATGAAAGATAAAAAATAATAATATTAGAGTTACATATATTAAATAATTGGGGTAAGTCAAATTGTTAAGCCTAGAGGGATAGATACATTCGCGACTTTAAACATATTTTTGCTGTTTTCTGTAAAATTTTCCAAATGTGACTTTATATAGTTTACCTTCCACCTACAGAATTGAAAAATTAATATCAAGATCTTTATTGGGAATTGCTAAAATTTTATTTTTTATATTCATAATCGCACTATTTCCCAAAATTAATATTTTGAATGAATGAATGAATTAAGCTAAACGGGAAACACAGGACATTGGGACCGAAGTAGATCTATTGTATCCCTTACCAGGTGCTAGATCTTCTGTGGCATAACGCTTCACAGTCCGTCAGAATATGCTCCGGAGTTTCATCGTCGTAATCACAGAATCTGCACAGCCTGTTAAAAATATTAATATTTTACTTATTCAGTAAAATATTTATTGTTTTTATTAAAAACACATTGAAATTGATTAGCTAGTTGCTAGCTAATACTCCTCATTGAATTTAAAAGTGTTTTTCTACTTGCAAAACAAAAAAAGCTGATATTGCGGACGCCAACATTTGGTCTAGCGACGCCACTGTATAGTCTATGTCCATACGAGTCAACTTTTGCTGCGCAACTTTTGAGTATATGGGAGAGAGAGAGAAAGAGGAGGAGAGGATGCAACTCTCTTTTGTTTTCTTCTTCGTAATATTAAGCAACAACAAAATCTGTGTAAAAAGCAAAAGCTGCGCAACAAGAATTTCATTATGTGAACACGACTGCAACTTCAAAAGAAAATTTAAGAAAGTTGCAGAAGCAAAAGTTGCTTCGTGTGGACATAGACATAGAAATTACAAAATTATGCTACTTTTTCTAGGTGTGGCTTAGCACATAAAAAATTAACTTTAGTTCTAGGTAGAGTGTATTTAAGATTCTACACAACTGAATATACATATCTTTCTTACTTATGTATCATTGACTCATATTATTTTACTTGCATTTTCAAAGTGGTATTAAAAGCATTTTGTTGTAAGTATAGAATCGACTTTGTAGTCATAAAAGAACTTCATAAATTTCTGTTATTAAATAAAGTTCAACTATTTTAAAAATTTTAAAATATTTTTTGTGTGCTCTGGGCTAATCTATACATACTATATATGTATGTCAGCAATTCGATTGTGTTTTTGTTGAATTTTTTAATTTTTTGTTCTAAGTAATTCCCAATTATTGTGAGGGTTTTTGTAAAACATGAGGTATCTTACTTTTCAAAGGAAAAATTATTGAAGGTCTACTGATTAGCTGGCATAATCAATAGCGAAATTCAGGCATGTAGAATAATTTCTAAACAGCGACAAAGAATTTATTATATTGGAAGGATATGCATAAATGTATCAACAACTATATTCTTCTTTTATTAAGCAAAGTCTCGCTAGAGTAAAACGGTTTAACGAAATTCTTAATGTTAACTGACTCGATATAAAAGATTGCTTTTAGTTTTATATGTTAACATACAATATAATTATTATAGTTTTTTTTAGCTTATTATAATTATCAAATTTTTACATTATCATTGTATCATTTGACATATTATATAAAAAATATCATAAGCATTTCTTTTGTATAGTACATCTTAAAATTTTTCTCCTTTTAAAAGACCCTTTAAGTCACATGAAAGTAATTATGAACATTTTCATAACCTGCAATAAAGGGAACAGTTGTTAGTCATTTCATTTTCTCAAAATTAAATTTACTTAAGGAATAATATTAGAAGCAGCACAATGTAGGAGTAGTATTATTATATACGTATAAATATTAGTTTGATAGTTATATGTTAGTAACCACAAAAAATTTAACTCTTTAATGATTTAAAAGAACACGTTTTCCTGTTGTTAGTTTTATTTCTTAAAATTCCGTGGTGTAGAAGCCAGTTTTTTCTAATATTGCTTTTAGCAAAATAAAACAAAACTATTAAAAGAAATATGTTAAAGGATAAGTTAATAAAATTATTATAACTCTTATAAGTAGCAATTATGTATGTAAACAAATCAGTCGTTTTTTAGTTATTCACAAATTAGTATCGAAAAATACTGAATTGTTATAAAATTAAAAAAAAAAAATTCTAAAAGTTCTTATAAAATTTAAAAATGTGTTTAAGGACAAATGTCTAACGAGCAAAAAATCCATAACTCATGAAAGTCGATGGACAGCTGTTGATTTTATTCACAATTAAGTGAATATATATATGATATATAAAAAATGAAATTTTCATGCAACACACATACACACCCGCCCAAATTAAAAATTGCTGCGGCATGGAATTTGTGATTTTTATCAATTCAGTTTCTTCACTTAATTCTGAATAAAATCAATATACGGCCATGACACACAGTTCAATTCCGTTCGGAAACGGAATTCAATGCTCCGTAATACGTTAAAGCATAGCTGGAGCATACCGCAGCATAGTAGCGCCGCAACAGTCTGGACACATCTGACAAATTTGCGTATTTTAGTTTTCTTTTTTAGACACCAGCTGCTACAAAAATGGGGTGGTTGAGTTCCGTTTCCGAACGGAATTGAACTCTGTGACATGGCCGATATATCTATTTTCATAATTTATGGATTATTTAGTTCGTAAAACACATGTCCTTAGCACATGTACTCAAAAATGTTAGTTTTGCAGTTTAAGAGCTTTTCGAAAACAAATTTTAATTTTTCATAAAAAATCACTATTTTTCGATATTAATTTGTGATTAACTAAGAAACCATTTATTTATTCACCTAATTGTATTAAGATAGTCTAAAGCCCAGATCCCACTATCGTCGCTTATGGCACAATTTGTAACAATTTTTGTCGTCCTATATCGGCACACAATTCAAAACATTGCACAATTTATTTTTGGGTGGTCCCATTATCGTCGCATATTGTTACAATCTTTTTCGGCTCATATCGCGCAAAACAAAATTGCGACAATAATTGGTTTAATTCGGTCACACTATCGTTCTTTATTGGGCAAATTTATTCATATGTTTTTGTTTATTTTCTTGTTGGCAGACGCAGTTCTACTTTTGGAATGGATTACTCTCAAAAACAGAAAACTGCTATGTCTGTATAGATAAATATATTATGGCGTTAAAAGGTTAAAAACGGAACTATTAAAATGTGTAATAATAATGTACACATACATGAATTAATTTTAGTGAAAACTTACCGCACTTTTCGTTTTATTCTTTTTGTTTCGTAAACAAATGCTTTCTGAG
Organism: Panzeria rudis; assembly: GCA_956483635.1. NCBI lineage: Eukaryota > Metazoa > Arthropoda > Insecta > Diptera > Tachinidae > Panzeria > Panzeria rudis. Next base: position 90,295,073 of record OY101448.1, on the reverse strand, counting down.
CAGGGGTGGCTAAGTTTGTTTAGTTATAATTTCTTTTGTTTAATTGCAATTTCTTTTATTCAACAGTAGAAATAAAGATAAATATGATTTTCATTTATATGAACAATAGACAAAAAAAATTTTTTTAGTAATATTAATTTGAAAAAGTAAAACTTTATTGGTCCGATTGTGCTATTTCAAAATACCTTTTACCATGACTGCGTATCGGCGCTGATTGTCGACTTTGATCGGCGCACAAGTGGCCGATGAAAATCGGTGCATACTTTACAATTTGATTGCTCGTCATTGTGTTCCCATTATCGGCGCATCAATCCTGATTTTGATTGCTTAAGCTAAGATCCCACTATCGGCGCAATGTACCGATTTTCATCATAATTCATCTACCGATAATGTGAACGCACATTATTTTAGCAAATGCGACAATCTGGGCCGAAATCGTGCTGAGTATAAGCAATCAAAATCAGGATTGATGCGCCGATTATGTGAACACCTTGTGCACAATGACGAGCAATCAAATTGTAAATTATGCACCAATTTTCATCGGCCACTTGTGCGCCGATCAAAGTCAACAATCAGCGCCGATACCACGGCATGGTAAAAAGTATTTTGAAATAGCACAATCGAACCAATAAAGTTTTACTTTTTTAACTTAATATTACTAAAAATAAAATTTTGTATCTATTATTCATATAAATGAAAAGCATATTTACCTTTATTTCTACTGTTGAACAAAAGAAATTGCAATTGAACAAAAGAAATTATAACTAAACAAACTTAGCCACCCCTGCTCAGAAAACATTTGTTTATGAAACAAAAGGAAAGCGCGGTAAGTTTTCACTAAAATTTATTTATGTATGTGTATGTTATTATCACATATTTTAATTGTTCCGTTTTTAACCTTTTAACGCCATAATATATTTATCTATATGGACATAACAGTTTTCTGTTTTTGAGAGTAATCCATTCCAAAAGTAGAACTGCATCTGCCAACAAGAAAACAAACAAGAGCATATGAATAGATTTGCCCAATAAAGAACGATAGTGTGACCGAATTGAACCAATTATCGTCGCAATTTTGTTTTCCCCGATATGAGCCGAAAAAGATTGTAACAATATGTGACGATAATGGGACCACCCAAAAATAAATTGTGCAATATTTTGAATTGTGTGCCGATACAGAAGGACAACAATTGTTACAAATTGTGCCATGTGCGACGATCTGGGCTTTATACTCAGCACGATTTCGGCCCAGATTGTCACATTTGCTAAAATAATGTTCACATTATCGGTACATGAATTACGATGAAAATCGGTACATTGCGCTGATAGTGGGATTTTCGCTTAAGGGTAATTTTTTCATGCATCTGCTCGGATACTTTGCTGGTCGAAATTGGGCATGCTGTTCTCGAGTTAAGGTGAAATATGTATACTGATGTACTTACCGGAAATTTTAGATACGCCCATAAAAAACTCGAAGTAATAGAAAAAAACGAAGGACACAGTTTTTATTTAACGCATCAAACTGATTAGAAAAATTTTAGTTTTGTTCAAAACGGAAAGGAAAAGTACCAATTTTTATGTCTGTGTAATCGGATATTTTTAGATTAATAGATTTTAATTGTAATGAACTAATTAGGTTTAAGAAGAAAAATTACAGAAATTTATATAATTTTAAGGTCTAATAAATGCTAAAAAGCATTTCATAATTTCTTTAAGCACCATTAAAATTTAATAGATTACGTCCAATATTTCGTGTAGCCAATGGTCCATAGTCTGATTTGAGTAGGGCAGAAGTGCACACTTACAGCCATATTTATAAATATTTCAAACAGGGTAATAAACTACTTTTAAGCAAAATTTCATAAAATTGCATTCATAAATGTATATTACATGAAAATTTTAAAGTAGGTTTAAAGATGGTATCCACCTACTATAAACCTTCAATAAATTCATATCATCGAAATATCAATTTTAACTTCAAATATCTTTGCAAATTTAGCACACAGGCATACTTCATATACTTTAAATTAAAGCTTGAAGCCTTCGCTATAAGCGTTTAAGTATGTTTTTTTTTAATTTGATAGAATATGCCACTAAATTATTTAAGTTAAACAAAATTCGCAGCAAAATTAGCAAAAAAACACAACCAAAACACATAAAAGCAGTGATGCCAGTAGAAATTTTGAAAAATCCCTACATGTCTCAAAAAAATTCCCTTTTTTCCCTACAACCAAAAAATTTTTCCCTACTATTTTCCCTACGCTAAAAATTTTTTGCATTTAGAGAAAAACTAACAAAATGTTCCTTATATTTTGTAAATATTATAGATTTATTTCATCAGGTACACAAATTATTTCAAAAAAAGCAATAAAAACAAAAATAGCGAAAACCAAATAATATATGTTTCCTTAATCGAAAAGTTGTATTATCAAATAATGTTCGATCAAATAAAATTCCCGATTTCAACTAAAGAGTTATCCGTTTTATTGTTTTATTCCATATTTTTCATACAAAATTTACTGGAAACCCGAATAAATTTTAAAAGTTTCCCCTAGTACGAGTAATGCTTAAATGTGAAAATTATTCTAATAATTCAAATGAAATAAAAGCTATACTCGATTTTCTAAATAAATTATTACTCGCAATTCCAATTAACAGAGGTCGATTAAAATAAATGCTGTAACCATGACTTAGCTTCCCAGTAAAAACGTTAGGAATTTTGGTAATGTAGTAGTAGTGTTTTAATCGCATTATTTATGTTGCTTATTGTTTTACTAAGTATACAAATTTCTTATTGGTAAAAAATAATATAGGTACTTTAAAAATTCCCTACATTTTCCTCCAAATTAAAAGTCTGTCATTTTTTCCCTACGCCTGAAAATATCTAAAAAAATTCCTACAAAAAGGGAAAATTCCCTACTATTGGCATCACTGCATAAAAGCAAAAGAAATTTTAGTGATGTAGAAACAATCAACCCAAATAAAAATAGGCTCGTTATTCGAGTACCTTTTTCATATATGATGTAAAGAGTCGTGTGAATTCTTTTGTAATCATTTCACATTTTTGATTTTACTTCATAGAAAACTTGTGTTAAATAAGTTTAGAAATATATGTGTCGTTTATTGTAAAAGTGGGGTAACTCCATATATTTAATAAATACATATTTTTGTAGAATAGTATCATATTTAGTCATATCTATCGTAGTTACAGTGAAGCACTCCAATATTTGCACCAAAACCTCATAGATTGCGTTACTTGTTTACTCGCGGAAGTAAAACTACAAAATATTCACTATAAAAGGGTCGTTTTCTCGAAATTTAATTACAAGGAGATAATTCACTGTTACAATGAACGACACATATTATAAAGAAAGTTCAAAAAAACTTAACATCACGAAAACAATAAAAAGGTATTCATTTATTTCAATATCCGAATGAAATCATATTCTTTTTATTGCAACACTAACTACAAAACATGGTGGCGTTGCCAGTATCGAAACCTAAAATTCCTTAAAGCACACAATGTCTATTGTAGTGCTTATGAATGCAATTTTATGTTAAACAGTTTTAGCGTGAAACTGTTCAATAACAATTGAAGCACCCAATGCAACAACCGGATAACTCCACTTTTTTGCGAAATAGCTTTTTTAATGCAGAAAAAACAAAAAAAAAATCTGCGTCGTTCGGTGCACAAAAAACACATCTAACTTGACTCTAGGATACGGAAACTCTGAAACTTTGAAGTTTTGTTTTCAAAACGGAGCAAGAACACGACATCTCCTGGAGTTGTCTTGTTTTTGCACCGCTTTTCAAGCAATAAGCCTTAAGCCACGAAAACGATTACAGTATGTTGTTGAGTATGTTGAGTATGTTGTGTGTGTTTAGCGGCCGCGTCTCTTTTTTACGCTCTCTGTTTTTTCTTTTATACTGTATGTCGTCGTTCTAAAAAAAAATGTGTCAGTTGGTTCTTGGTGCTAGGATACGGTGCAAGTATACATGTGTTAATAATAAATTTAAAACAATGACTGAAAGTGAATCAGATTTTTCCATATCGGGTTCCGAATATAAAAATGGATCTGATGATGAGGAGACACCTGTTCAAAAAGGTAACAAATTCATTAAAATGTTTAAGTTTTCAGTTAATGTTATTGTTTGTATGGCTTTAGGAAAAAAGCGTGTGCGCAATCAGAACGCGTGGAAAAGGAACGTAGTTAAAAGGAAGAGAGCAGAAGGCAAAAAGTATACAAACTGTAAGGGTAATAGCGTTGCAGCAAAAAGAATGGGCCAGCTTTGCAGTTGCAAAAAAAATTTTTTTGATTCTGGACGTCAGAATCATTATGCCAAAGTTTTTCAAGAATTTAATAAGCTGGGAAATAAAGAGAAGCAAGATGCATATTTGTGTGGATTAATAAGGTGAAATGCAGTTAAGAGGCGTCGATCTGCGAGTGGGAATGAAGTGAGAAAATTCCAAAATAAATATTTTATACGTAGCATTAAACATGAAATAGAGGTATGTAAAAAAGCATTTTGTTCAGTTCATGGAGTCCATAAAAGTCGCATCGAAAGACTCTCAAGATTTTTGCTGGAAAAAGTAACTGCGCCCTCTGACATGAGAGGTCGTCACGCAAACAGAGTAAATAAGATTCCAGAAGATGTTGTTCAAAATATTGACAGCCATATTAAAAGTTTCCCAAAAAGATCTTCTCACTACAGCCAAAATAAAGAATCGAAGTACTTAAGTTCCGATTTAAATGTAAGGAAAATGTATACTCTTTACTTAGAAAAATTTGAGCCAAGCGCTTTTGCATTGATGGCTGAAGAAAATGGTAACCGAAAGCCAACAGTTACATACGATTTTTATAGGGAATACTTTGCGAAAAATTTTAAGCTTTCTTTCGGAGCACCTAGATCAGACACTTGCCAGACGTGTGATAGCCATGGAAACAAAATAGCTGCAGCTGATTTTGAGGAAGAAAGACGTGCACTCAAAGTTGCGAAAGATCTTCACGAAAAGAAGGCTAAGGCGTTTTATGATGATCTACGCGAAAAAAGCTGCTTACAAAACCCGACAGTTGAGTGCCTTACTTTTGATTTCCAACAAAATTTGCCACTTCCGCTAATACCATCGGGTGATGTCTTTTATAAAAGGCAGTTATGGGTGTTTAATTTTTGTATTTATCAATGCAGTACCAAAAAAAGCTACATGTACATGTATGATGAGACAATCGGGAAAAAAGGTCCAAATGAAGTAATCAGCTTTTTGCATCATTTTATTGAACACATTATGAGTGAAACTGTGAGAAAATTATATTTATTTTTCGATAATTGCGGTGCTCAATATAAAAACAACACTCTTGTGCAATATTTATATGCTGTTGTAAAACACAAAAATATAAGCCTTATTGAACATCACTTGCCAGAACCAGGACACAGTTTTTTGCCCTGCGATCGCTCTTTTGGCGTTATAGAGAAACAGAAACGTCGAGTAGAACGCCTTTACCTGCCAAAAGACTGGCAGAATTTAGCGGAAAAGTGTTCCAAAAAATTTAAAGTTATATCAGTGAGCAATGCGAACATATTTGATTTTAAAACGAGTTTGGCTCCGTTTTACAAAAAAAACAGTCACGAACAAAGATCATATTAAATGGACCATTTCAAAATATCGAAGATTTTGCTACAAAAAAGAGGAAAATGTCGCAAGTATTTCAGCTTCTTGTAATCACCATGGGCCATTAACAAAATTCGATATAGCAATGAAACCAAACTTCCAGGATAACCCCTTCGAGCCAAAACTTTTATACACAACTAATCTAGCCCTCAACCCGAAAAAATATGACGATGTTATGAGCTTGGCACAAAAGTATGTTCCTCCATCGGATATACATTTTAATGATAATTTAATCTCGCAGCAGTCTATTCAAGAAGCTGAAAACACTGACTATGAAGATGACAACGAAGGACCCCTTTAATTTTTACCAATATCGGTGCAAAAACAGGACAAGTCCAAAAGCAAAATTATTATTTTTTTTATTTAAAATAAAACTTTGTAATATGTTTTTGAATTAAACAAATTTGTTTTGATTATTTCTTTTCAAAATTAAATAATATTTAGCAATTCTTTTGGTTTCTTATTTTTCAGAAAGTTTTTTTGATTTTCTCAACATTTTAAAAAGTGGAGTTATCTTGTTGTTGCACTGGGTGCTTCAATTGTGAGTCTTAAACCTAAAATAAAATATTTTATGCATGTGGCTGTTAAACTTTTAACAAATTAAGTACAGTGCGACTTTTGATCGCACACGTTGTGCTCTTTTGTTTAATTTTATTTTTGTTTTTTTGTTGTTAAGTACTTTTAGTTATTTTTGCCGATTTTTTCGGTTTTGGCGCTTTTTTAATTTTCGTGATTTTTTTCGTTTTTGGCTATTTTTCGTTTTTAGCAATATTTTTGTTTGTTTTAATTTTAGCGATTTTTGGCGTTTTTTTTAACGTTTTTTCACTTTTTGACGATATTTTTAGATTTAGCGATTTATTTTAGTTGTGGCGATTTTTTCAGTTTTGGCGCTTTTTCGGTTTTGGTGATTTGTTCAGTTTTTGTGATTTTTTAGTTTTAGCGAATTTTTTTCGTTTTGGCGATTTTTTTGGTTTTTGTCGATTTTTAGTTTTGGCGCTTTTTTTGTTTTTGCGCTTTTTTCGTTTTTGGGATTTTTTCTTTTTTGGCGATTTTTTCGTTTTTTGGTGATATATTTAGTTTTAGCGATTTTTTATGTTGTTGTGCTTATTTTCGTTTTGACGACTTTTTTGGGTTTTTTTTAGTTTTTGGCGATCTTTTTAGTTTTGGTGATATTTTGCGTCTTAGCAATTTTTTTTAACTTTGGTGATTTTTTTCTTTAAGCGCTTTTTTCATTTTAGTGTTTTTTCGTTTTGACATTATTTTAATTTTGGATTTTTATAGTGCTAGCGTTTTTATAAATTTCAAGATTTTACCTCTTACGGTTTCCAAGATACAGCAAATTGTATAAATTACACAGTCAAAACTACATTAACTGATAGAATACCCCTTAATTTTTATTGTTTTAAATATCGGTGTTAATTGGTGTAGTCTATTCTACTAACTTTGAAAATGTAAAGTATCTTTATATAAGTGTCTGCATATTACATTAGTATTTCGTTGTTCGCTTTACAACACCCTTTAATTTTTAGCTGTCATACATTTGTGTTGTAGCGGTCAAAGTTTTACAGAAAATAGCCTGTGACAGACAGACAGACGGACAGTTTTGAATGAAGAATCTCCAACCCTTGCCGGATTAGGATTGATTTTCAGTATCTTACCATTTTCAATTGAATCAACAAGTACTTGTGCAAGTCAAAGTTCTGAAATAAAAGAATTCAACACATTGCTTTGTGTATTTATGATCAAAAGTTTTTTCGCGTTTTCATTCGGTTTTCAGCTTTTTAAAATTTTTTGTTGAGTGATTTTATAAACCTGATTTAAGATTAAACCTGAAACCTTTGGATGATTTACTAGCGTTTACATTTTTGTATTTTTATTTATTATATTTTTATTATATTATATTTGCATTTTTCCAAATTTCCAGGTAGGTGGCGTAGAAATAATTTCCTTGCATTAAAAGAACATACAGGGCCTGCGTAGTATATTGGAACGTCAACGGTTATCGCGTAGAGATACAGAACTAAATATCGTACTCATACAAGACATTTTTCAGAATTTTTCCGTTTTACTCATCGAAGTTGTAAACTCATATTTACCGTTTAGCGAAAGGGTTGAACGTCTTTCTGGTATCGGCCCTTGCACAGAGTCTTTTGGGTAAGCTACAGCGTTCGCTGGCTGTCGAATTTTATAGGTATTTCATTGATTAATTAGGCGTCGATCGTTAGGTTCAGACTCGTGTCCCTGTGTATATCGTTATTTATGTTAATTAGGCGTCGATCGTTAGGTTCAGACTCGTGTCCCTGTGTATATCGTTATTTATGTTAAATCGAAATGGATGAAACGCGTACGAAGAGCAGATCTGCGGATCCGGCTGCAACGTCGCGACGTTGGAAACAGCTACGACTGCCACAAATACTACATCGTCCACAACAACCACCACAGCTACCACTACAACGGCAGTGGGAGGCTCAGGAGCTATTCCCTGGAGTTCAAGCATGGATACACCACCGAGTGTTCCCCCTAGTACAGGGCGATTTAGGACCCAGTGGATTGAGCGACTACACAATAGATACCCCTCCATTCAGCCAAATGAGCTAGCGTGGAATAAGGGATCCGCTTGTGAATGCGAATGTGACCTTGAGGCCTAGAGATCGCACCGAACGGCCGCAACAACCGCCACCAGCAGTACCGAGGGCAGAGAACTATTTAAGAGGTTTCGAAGATCGATTACGTGATTTAGGAGCGAGGTCTAGGGATCACAGCAAACGAGTGTCGCAACCACCACCGGTACCACCAATTACACAGGATGACCTGAGGAGTTTTGTGGAACGACTACTCAATTTGGTACCGCGGCTAGTTCATGAAATCCTGAATACATTACCCCCCTCCCCCCCTCCTCCACAATATCACAACGCTTCTCCGATCCTCAATAATATGCCTTTGCCAGATTTGTCCCAGCCCCCACCTGCAGTACATACGCGAACAATATGGATATGCTGCTACAGCAGTGCCCAAACCCAGATTCCGCTAGTTTTTATCCCAGAAGTTCGACAAATCATAACAGAAATTTTAATACGAGGAATGACAATTTTAATTTGAATCGCGACAATTTTAAGCCACCCAAGGGAGGTAACACTGATCACACGTTTCGGCCCGGACCTCAATACGCGTCAGCTTCTCCAGAAATGCGCAGCTAGCAGGCTTACCAGCAATGACTGGGAATCGACTAGTGGGACGTCACCTCGAAAAAAAGAAACGTTGAAGATTTTTTTTTAGAGTGGAAACATTACAGGCAGACTATGGTTGTGATTGGAGAGAGGTGATCAAATCGTTTCACCACTTATTGAGCGAGACGGCATGCGACTGGTTCTGGGATCATAGACGTTTCAACGACTTAATAAAATGCTAAGGGCAGTATGGGAATAAGGCACCGGGAAGAGTTGTGCATGAACTAGGGTTTGCTCCAGTACCAAAACTAGATGCGGTTACCAAATTGAGAAAACTTATCTGCTGTCACTCCTCGCTGCCCCGTTTGTCAGGGAAACCGGAAGGTGGACGCGACTCGTTCAGAGATGGGAACGCGTGCGAAGCAACAGCATTCCTAAATCCAACGAATGAATTATCTCTCCAACCGAAGGTCCAAGTAAAAATACCGAAATATAATGAAAACCGAGACAGTAAGCAAGTACACACACCCAACTGCGATTCTACAAAATAATACCTACACTACTCAAAAAAATTCAAATCCACACGAACCTGTATCATGTAAAAGAGCTAGAGTATGTTGAAGCACGAGAGAGAATTTTTGGACCCTCGGAGCGTATCCGCAAAACACGAGAGACGCGCAACGACAAGAAAAAGTTGCGGTACGAAATAGTATCAGCGAAGATCTATGAAGGACCGGATACGCGTATTTATTTACAAATTGAAATAACCGGTTGCGAGGTTGTAGGGTTACTGGACAGCGGAGCGACGGTAACATGTTTGGGTAAAGATTGCCTAGAGCTGGTCGAACGAGCGAAGTTAATTATCTATCCTGTACGATCGCAAATAAGAATGGCGGATGAAAGGTTAAATAAGATTATCGGTCGTGTCCGAGCGGATATTACATACAACAAAATGACCAAAGCAGTCGACTTCTTGCTAGCTCCTACACTCTAACTTCCGTTGTTTCTTGGTTTGGATTTCATGCGTAAATTGAATCTTCTTTTATTTGAAATTACTGCGTTGTCTACTCAGGATGTCAACACCGATGAAACTTCTTTTCCCTGTTTTCACATTCTGAACAGTCAGCAGCAGCGTTACTTAGAAGAAATTATCGGACTTTTTCCGTGTTTTACTAAAAAGGGACTAGGCCAGACCCATCTAGAGATTCACCACATCGACACTAAGGAAGCAGTGCCAGTCAAGGAAAAACACTACCCAGTGTCACCAGCGGTGCAGAAATTGATGTATGTAGAACTGGAGAGAATGTTATCCTTGGGAGTCATAGAGCCTAGCGAAAGCCCTTAGAGTAATAGAGTTACGTTTGTAATAAAAGGAGAAAAAGTCAAAATATGCTTGGATCCGCGTAGGCTCAATGACTTAACCGTAAAGGACGCTTATCCACTTCCCCATATTGAAGGACTTCTGAGCCGGCTAAGTGATACACATTACATATTCAGCATAAATCTCAAGGACGCGTTCTGGCAAATACCACTGGCAGAGACGAGCCCAAAGAAAACAGCCTTTACCGTGCCTGGAGGATCCTTGTACTATTTTACGGTCATGCCTTTTGGGTTGTGCAATGCAGCCCAAAGGTTATGCTGCTTAATGGACAAGGTGAGGTGGCCCGATATCTGGAGAAAGCGAACTTTACTATAAAGGTGAGCAAAACTCGATTCTGCTGCAAAGAGCTCAAGTAAAATTAAAGCCAGACCCAGGGAAGATCCAGGCCATTCTAAAATTGCAATACCCTACAACACCTAAGCAAGTATCTAGTTTCATGGGCACCACCGGCTGATATAGGAGGTTTATCCTTGACTACGAAAAAAAAATTATGGGACTAGACTCCAGGCAAACCCCTTCAAACCAAAAAAGATTGTTAAAAATCGGTTGACAAATGACAGAGTTATGACAGGGGGACCAAACTTCCCTCATCCCCCTTCCCCGCTTTTACAAAAAAAATTATGGGACAAAACTGCAAGCAAAATCTTTCAAGCAAAACAAAGATAGCGTTAAGGAATGGGGAGCACCGATGTTGGAAAAAAATTTATGAAAACTAACTGCAAGCAACCCCTTTCAAACCAAAAAAGGAAATTTCAAAATCGGTTGACAAATAACAGAAATAGGCGTGGGGGACCAAATAATTTCAAAAATTTTATGAAAAAATATTTCATAAATTGTTAGTCAAGTATACAATTATAAAAACTGTTTACAACTTAAAACAATATTCTTCTCGGTTATCGCTCACAAATTTTTCAAATGTATTTTTATTGACAGTACTAATTACTATTTGCGGGAACAATATGTGGATCTTGTTATTTCTACATATATTTTCAATGACCTATTACAACTAGACTTAGAGGGGGAAAAAGCGAGCCAATGTAGTAAATGGTCAGGCGCGTATACAGGGCGAGGAAAATGAGATATTTCTACCCCAAAACGAAAAAATATACCTCATTTCTATTGAGTTTCTAAAAGAAATTTAGCAAAATAGTGTCTCAGCTAAAAGTTCCCTGCCAAAAGCTCAATCCTGTAAATGGTAAAGTAAGAAAATAAAAAACGTGATTGATTACACATGTTTACAGTACATCGCGTTGCGGAAACATTTTAGCTATTACCGACTACATATGTTATACAGATTGTAAATATATTATAATTTTTTATCAGCTTTAGTTTTCGAGATGTACCGTTATGTCAAAATGAAGGTACTTGGAAAACACATATGAGCATAACCTGAGAAGATCATGCTCGATTCAGTTAAGTAAAAAATTCGACAACAAAATAATCTTTAAGCATTGCAAACATTATTTCTAAATCTGCACAGTAGTTTTGGCAATATCGTAAAAGTTAGAGCGAATAAAATAATTTTTTATAAAATTTTCTTACATATTTTAAAACTTTATAACAAAATAAAGATACAACAACTGGCCAGTTTTTTGTCCAGTAGCATGTAGGTAAATATATTCCAAAAGAATTGAGCCCTTTTTTATTGCAATTGGCGTAAAAGTTTTGATTTTATTCACAATTTAGTGACAGAACTGAATTGATAAAATTTTAATTTGCATACAACACTAGCAAACACAAACGCAAAGTCAGAAATTGCTGTTGTATGAAAATTTAATTTTTATCAATTCAATTCTCTCACTAAATTATGAATAATATCAAAAGCTGGGCACCAAAATGAATAAAAAAAGGTCTCAATTTTTTTTGGAATACATTTAGCTACAAGCTACTAAATGAAAAATAAGCTCGTTGTTGTATTTTTATTTATTTTATGCATTCTTAAAAACAAAATATTCTAAACTTTTTATAAAATTTTTATTTTTTGGGGTTAAACTTTTATGATATCTCTGAAAGTACTGAGCAAATTTAGAAACAATGTTTGCACGGCTTGAAGATTTTTTTGTTGTCGAGCTTTTTTTTCTTTACTGAATAGGGAAACCCCTTCTCAAGTTATGCCACTATATGTGGTGAAAGTGCCTTTATTTTTTACATAATGATATATCGCGAAAACTAGAGCTGATGGAAAAAAATGGAGTGCTGATTCGTGTTCGGCGTTCCAAAGAACTAAAGAAACAACTTTCATCTCTAGCGAACGAAAAAGTTTTTCGAAATTTGTAAACATGTGTTATGGAGCTCATGCCTTGACTTTCATAATATTTTAAATTTCTATCACATTTTTGGGTAGAAGTTCCCTATTTTAATAACCCTGCGGTATATCCCTGCGGAAAATTTGGTGACAATTGATTCAAAAGTACTCGTCCTATGACTTGAGAAAATGAGACTGGTACCAAAAATAAAGAGTAGTGAATGGTGAAAAAAGACATATTGTGTAAATGGTCACATATTAACCATTTTGAGTAAATTTAGTTGGTACTCCGGCTAGTATTGTAGTAAACGGCACTAAACAAATTCGATGCACCTGGATCTAAGGCCTATCACATAGGATCTATATAATATTAATTGTCTCCCTTCAATGAGACTGCCAGCCACTCAGGAACCTGTTCCAGCTTAACTAGTACTTATAACATTGAAATATTAGTTCCCTTGTGGTGCAGTGTGTAGTGTACTAGCCTGTCATGCGGGAGGTTGTCGCTTCGAATCCTATCAAAAACACCGCTTAAAAATAAAATGCGATTTCTACTTGGATTTGTAACAATAAAACAATAAATTAATCGATAATTACAGCTGAAGGTTGGAATAATATTTATATATAACTTATATTATTCGACACCGATTAGGACACAATAAGATAGTTCAGAGACAAGTTACAAGGTGCATATAAAGTATCAATTAAAAAGTGGCTGGTCCGCTTCATAGGAAGTGTTAGAACTCGGACTGGTCCCTATTACCTGGGGATCGGTCACGTGACTTGTTTTGTGTCAGTTCCATTTACCGTAGTGATATTGCATCAATCGTTTTGAACGTACTTGTCCTATGACTGTTGAAAATGAGAATGATACAAAATGTTCTTGAGTCGTGAGCGGTGAAGAGACACCATATCTAGATCAAAAATATTAAGAAAATACCCCCACTGTACAAGCAGATCTTTTCCAAACCAAACATATTTGTTTAAAGTATAAACTGTCACTGAGTGTCGAAATTAGTGTATAAATTATTGAGTGTGTAATAATTGACCTCCTGCAATGACAACGCAATGTAATAGATACCAGTAACTTTCATGTAAAGTTCCGGAACTCGAACCGTTGATAGTCCTTGGGAACCAGTCACGCGACCTGTCTTTTGATAGGTTCTTATATCAAGTTCTCTTTTGAAAATCAAGCTGATTTTAATCGAATGTCAAGCTAAAGTATTATATGAATCTGGCAACCCTAGTGGGGGACCAAACTGCAAGCAAAACCTTAAAAAAAAGACAGAGGTAAGCATGAGGGAGCATATATCTGCATCGATTTTGGAATAAATATTACAAAATAAAACTGCAGGCAAAGCCCTTTAAACAGAAAAAGAATTCTGAAAATCAGTTCACATATGACAGCGTTAATCATGGTGAGCTATTTCCCCACCGATCTTCGAAAAAAAATTATGGGACTAAGACGCAAGCAAACCCTTTCAAGCCAAAAAATAATTTAAAAAATTACAGGTATGCGTGGGAGACCAAACTTCCCCCCTCCCCCTCTTCCGTTTTTCGAACAAATCGTGGGACCAAACTGCAAGCAAAACCTTTCAAACAAAAAAAAAATTTTGAATTAGGTTTACAAATGAATAGTAGAGAGGGGGGGGGCAATTCTGGAAAAATATAATGGAATCTAATTGCATGGAAATCCTTTCAAACCAAAAAAGAATTTTAAAAGTCGGTTGACAAATGACAGAGTTATGTGTGGTGGCGAGGGGGGGCGAAGGAGAGAGCACAACTAACCCCGCCGATTTTGAAAAAAAATTATGAAACATAGCTGCAAGTAAACCCTTTCAAACCAATAAAAAAATTTTAAAATTGGTTGACAAATGACGGAGTAATGCGTAGGGAAAGGCTCTGCCCCATTTTATCCCCTCCTAGTTCAAAATCCGAAAAACTAATATAGCCTATATTAATTACTGGCTAAATCAGTGATGCATTTTGAGTTTTGTTGTTTTGGGCTAAATTAATGATTTAAAAGGCCAAAATGTCTTTGACAGGGCCAAAAAATATTTCTCGGGATATTTGGTTTAAATATTTTTATTTAAATAAAAAAGTACTAGTAGTATAGTATGTGTGTTTTATTTTACTTAGAAGAAAAACCAAAATTAACTACAAAAATTCACATTGTTTAAAATTATATTTTGTTAAAGTTATATTAAAGTAATTACATATTTTGCCCCTTATTCACAAAAAATATTTTTGATTAATAAAAGGTTTATCAAGCAAATTTTGTATGAAAATTCGTTTTATAAACTCTTAATAAAGCATTTATTAATTGAGATGTTTTTCCAATTTTATTTAAAATAAAGATCTAATTGGTGAGGGTTAAGCAACGTCTATATGGTTTTCATCAGTGATTTAGCAAATCATCAGTAGACTTCAAAGTAGTTTCAAAGTTCTCATCTTATGCATTAAACACATTCACCACAGCAGGCTACACGAATACAGGACTTCAAATGTCGCTAGCTTCATTTGTCGCCGAGTAGCCAGCTACTTAATTATTTTGAAAGCGTCGGAGACATCTTATCAGCTGACATTTTGCTGTTGAAGTACATATTTCAATGGTGCCACTTTGAAATATTTCACGTGTATAAAAATAAAAGCGCTTATTCAAAATATAGTTAGATGTCGCAAAATGTAAAAGCAAATAAATTTATTTGTTTCATATCTCGTTATTGTTGTTGCACTTTTAATACTTAAAATTTTGATGTTCTCTTTGTTAAATCAAATAGAATATTGACTAAATTTACGGTCAACTTGGCAAATATTTACCCAAAAAACGTAACCACTACTTTTGCCAAGGGTTAGTGTGGTTTAACTTGATTTTTATATCACAAAATAAAGTCAATTATGCCGGAGAATGCTATTTTTATATTATTTTTAATAAATGCGAACCCATATTTAAAAAATATTGTAATTAAAGAAAATGCAATTTTAGCTTGTCTGCTGGTCACATTTTTTCGGCGAAAAATCATGACGTAGTAGCCTTATATAACCAGAGAATTTTAAAGGATTTTTTGAAGATCTCTCTTGGCTCTGGAGTTACGGGGTTCAAAACTTTAATTTTTTATTAGTCATAACTTCTAGAATTAAGAACAGATATAAGTGATATGGGTATCACGGTAAAGTTCTGTAAAATACCTTCCTACTGGTGTATAAATTTCTGAAACCTATTTCTAACGACATTATGATCAATAAAAAATTAAAGTTTTGAACCCTAACTCCGGAAACAAGAATGGGCGCCAAAAAAATAAAATAATTACGTTAAAAAGTGCTATTACCGCATAATTTTATTTTTAACAATGTTGGTATTCTTGACTTGTTTCAGAATATTTTTATTAAGCTCTAATTATTTCATATTTCTCATTATAGCAGCACTAATTTCTTCATTGTAGCCCACAAAAATAGAATTTAACTTCGAGTATGATCGTGGAAAAGTATATAAACGAGACTTAAGCCAAAAACATACATGATTCCAGACATGTACATGTACCTAACTCAATATTATAGAAATACAATTATTTATTTTGACATGTGTATAATAATATAAATTTAATTATTTAAAAATTCAATACATATACATTGTAACATTTAAATTTTGTAATTTTCATTTTATAATAAGAAGTATTTCTAAGCACTCATTTGCTTTACATATTTTGTTATATTGTCAACACTGTTTTTGTTTTGTAGCCAACAAAAATAGAAATTAGTTTAACCTCTTCAGACCCTGGGTACACATATGTGTACCTTAAGTTTTTACAAGTTTTAAACACTGGCGGCATCTTGTGATGACTGACAATAGTGTTTTACTTAGTTTGGACTAATGGGCTTCAAAAAATAGCAATAGATGGCATTTCTGTAAAGTTGTAGAAATTATTTTTGCATTTGAATTTGACAGTTTGAAAAAGTTTCTTGTATGCCTTGGTGAAAATTTTAAAAAGTTTATAAAAAATTTAGTTCTTCAGTATCGTTTATACTGTTTGCAATTTTCTACAGTGATTTAGTTGGGTAAACGTGTAAAAAGGTAAGTTGTTTATTTTTTGTGTTTTTTAGCAATGCAATGTTACTTTGTTTTCTTGGTACACATATGTGTACCTCAGGATTAAAACCATGTTTTATCTGAACATTGGCTATTTCTCAGCTTGGATATGGATGAACAATAGATTGCGGATATGCTCGATGATAGCGATTTGGATTTCTCGGGAGACGATGATGATGACGAGTACTTGCCTCCAGATGTCATCCGAGGATTGGGTGGGAGAGGAAGAAGATAGGTAAAATGAGGGAAATACTGAAGATGAAGTTGGAAGCTCACCACGCGTTTTTTGACTTACCAAAGAAATGGTTGAATCTGAAACAGATATAAAGGATGATATTCTAACTACACAGGGTAGCTCTAACATGAACATCCTTTATTCATTTTTTGAATATTTGTGGCTAGACTTTAGGGAATTAGTGGCAGAACAAAGCAATATATATTCGGCACAAAAGTGGGAGATAAAATCAACTAACACCAACACAATTGAGATGATACTTTTTGCTGGTGTGCAGCTGATGATGGGTATCCCCAAATACCCTCAAGGGAAGCTTTATTGGAATCGAGATCTTTGTTTGCCAATTGTTAGAGAAGCATCAGCCGCGACAGGTTTTTTAGGTCATAAATTATCTCCACTTTTCAGAAAGCAACCTCTCCTGGGTGATGTAGACGCGTTGTTGTGTACACGAAAAGCTCAAACGGAAGGATGAGCTGGGCTTGCTCGAATACAGGCTGAACCTGACCAAAACTGTGATGAAATATGATGGAGGGATGGTCGAACCAAATTTCATGCATTGTGGCTCTATATCTCGTCCCAACACCAGCGAATCTGCAAGATCCAGTTTGAATCTCACAGCCACAGTCGAGATTGTCTAAGCGAGCCTCCTTCAAAGAAGCACCGTTCGGTTTTGTTACAGCCAGAAGTAAGGCTTGACATTTTTGGTCACCTACCGCTCTTTGTAGACAGCAGCTCTGCTTCAAAATGTCTCCACCCAACGTTCTCTTCACGCTGCCGTACTATATGTGTAAAATGCAATCTATATTTTTTGTATTTTAAAAAATAACTGCTTTGAAAACTACCATACTATTAGGGATATCGTTCCTCAATAATCAGTAATTTAAACCTGAAGTACACATATGTGCACCTCCTTTTTCTATCACTTCAAATAAAAAAATTCAAAAAATTTTATAAACAAATATTTTAATTACACCTTCTAAGATAAAAAAATAAAAAAAAAACTTTTAACTCAATCGGTTCATGTCCAGGTCTGAAGAGGTTAATTTGACTACGCGACAAAAGTAAGCATGGACAACAACCTGTAGTCGTGTAGCTGTGAAAAGAATCATTTTCGTATACACACATGTATTCTATTTTTGATATTTTGTAGTCGGTATCCTGCTGTGGTGAATGTGTTTAATGCATTATGCACAGACTTTCAAAAACCATTTGAGAATTTACAACTAATAATTTTTTGAAAATCACAAAAGAATAAAGAAGCGTAGTGGGTTTAGAAACTTATGTATAAAAAACCCAACAAACAGTTTATATTCGATATCAATCTATTTTATTTGTCTACACTTTAATGCAATTACGAAATGCATATAGACATTGCTTAACCCTCAACAAAAAATTCATAAGATATTAATAAATTATATATATATTTTTATGAATAAGGCCGTTTATATGTAGTTAAAAAAAAGAAAATTGTAGTTAAAAGAACATATTTTATATGTAATTCTAATTTTGTTGTACATATACATATATTCCTCAAGTTCTTAAGGCCGGGGCACATAGAATCCGTCATACGTCATCCGTTGCCTTTTTCAACTGACGTTAACGGAATGACGGATAATGTTGGCACAATGAGTACTTTGTTAACGGAGAGAAAATCAGCTGTTATTTATTTATTAATTTTAATTTCTTTAATTCTTTATTTTAATTCTTATTTCTTAATTCTTAATTTCTTTATTTTTTTATAACAAAGCACCAAAACTTTATACAATCGAATAAATTTTAATTTAAATTATTTTATTTTTGAGCGAAAAACAAACCCACAACAAAGAACAAATCAAACAATTGTTGTCAAAGTACTCAACGTACGTTAAAAGTTAAAAGTTGGCCAACTTTGTACTTTACGTTGACGGAGAAGTACTGTATGTGATCAAGTTCATAAGAAAACATGTATTTTAACTTAGCTGTCAGTTGAAAAAGGCGACGTATAACGTATGACGGATTCTATGTGTCTCGGCCTTTAGTCCAACACTTCTCAATTGTGATATTACTGTTTGTTATGTTATTATAAGTTTTTAAATATCGTTATCATAACAATTACTAGAATTATATTTCATTAAATATTTCGATTGTATTAAAGATGTCACGGTATTTACATGAAGACGATTCCATATACATATTGGTTTTGGGAAGATAGAATTCCTTGAAAGATTCTGTACAAATTCGTATATAAACGTTCGAACGGTTTGAACTTCAAACCTTGAAGTACGCTAGTTGAATTTTGAATTGAAATTTAATTAAAATCTGTTCAGCCGTTTAGGCGTTATGCCGTCACAAAAATCAGCAAACAAACAAATATGCACCTCATTTTTATTTAATGCTAGCTTAGCCCGGCGTGCTTCGCTACTTCATTCTTGTAAAGATATAAGAAAATTAATACATGATTATTTTGTGCTGCCTATGCCACCAGGATTTTGTTTAAAAGTGCAGTGTAATCAAACTTGGAGAGTCTCCAGTTATATGAAACTACAAATCACTGTATAGTGGGTGCAAGTCTCTCCCTCTTACTATACCACGAGCTTTCTTTGCAAAGCGCAATTTGTTTTAAGTTTAACGTACAAACAATATTGAGAGTCCATCTTTGGTGATTCTTCAGATATAAGGAAAATTAATCGAGATTAATCATTACTTTGTATGGGTGGTACCCGTTTCTCCACTCCTATAAGTCCAAAATTTTATTGGAACTTTTAGTTTGTTCTAAGAGTTATCCACATCAAATTTATTAACTACTATTATAGTATTATACTAAAAAAATAAAAAGTCGGCGAACTATATCAAAATGGGTATCAATCCACAGATTATGATTTTTAATTTCGAATTACCATTTAGGATTTGTGACTGTTTAAAATAGTTTTCTTTTGTTTTTTTACGCAGTCGGGTTTCTTGATTTTTTTATTTATGTCTTGTTTTATTTAATTTTTTTATTTGTCTTATAATAAATTTTATGTTTCTTCTTGCTGTAATTTTAAAAAAATTTTAATTTTATTGACATATGTGTGTTGAAATTTATCAAAGTTTTCAACCGTTTTTTTTTTTCATTCAACAGTATTGCATTTTTGTTACTATTTGGGACAGTTTTTTTATTGCCAAATAGAACAAATGCAAAAAAAAATGTTTAGCGAATCAAAATTTTTTTAGCTCAAATGCATTAAAAATGATTCTAAATTCATATTTTCATTCATTAATGCAAAATTAATTGTATATAACAACTAAAAATTCGTGTTTAAAAATATAAATTTTGTAAAATACTTTTTGTACAACTAAGTATGGTTTTGGTGCTGTAGGGAATATTTTAGTTTAAACCAATACTAATACAAAATATTCTACTAACACATTCTTAGACTTAGGTTTTTGACAGCAGACTTAGGTTTTTGAAGTTTTAGTTGACTATCTACGTACCTATGGTATATAGTACGCAAACCCGAAATATAGTACAATAGGATGCGCCTAGACGAGTAAAATGTATGACTAACTCCCATTAGGTTTCTAGCATCAACCTTATTTAGAACACCCCTACACCGTGTCTCCATTCCATAAGGGGTTTCCCATACAAAATTTACAATCATCATCATCATTCAGCTCTACAACCCGGGGTGGGTTTTGGCTTTCTCCACAACTTTTCTCCATTCCTCTCCATTTCTAGCATGGGTGCCCCAATTGCTTAGTCCCATTGCTCTCATATCATCATCAACATTGTCAATTAGGCACTTGCGTGGCCGGCCTTTATTTCTAGAAATTTGTGGTGTGTAGTCAAGAACAAGCTTTTGCGCCCGGTTTTGATCCATCCTTAGTACATGACCTATCCATCTTAGTCTTTGCGCTTTAATGTATTTTACTAAATCCTCGCCTTGATTTAGCTGTAAAAGTTCTTCATTGCTCCTTAGGAAATAATCTCCCCTTTCATTTCGTCTTGGCCCAAATATTCGTCTAAGGATTTTTCTTTCGAAAATTCTGAGACTCTTCTTCGGAATTCGTCATAGACCAAACTTCTGATCCGTAAGTAACTATAGGCTACAATTCGGTCTTGTATACAGTCTCTTGCACTATTATCATTACTAATAAGTACGCCCAAGTACTTGAACTTGTCTACTCCTTCAAAATTATATTCTCCTATACTGATATCTCGTGGCCCTCTTCTTTCAGCGCTTCTAGATAGTATCATATACTTGGTTTTTGATTGATTAACCACTAGCCCTATCTCTTTTGCAGATGCTTGTATATTTTGAAATGTCTCTTCCAGATATCGCCTGTTTCGAGCTAAAATCGAAATATCATCGGCGTAGGCGATTGTCATCCCTGACCGATTAAACGCATTTCCAAGTCCTGTGTAGTTTCTTATAGCATAATGCAGGCATAGGTTAAACAGAACTGTGGACAAACTGTCCCCTTGTCTTACTCCTGTATTGATGTGAAATTGTTCACTTTGCTCTTGCTGTAATGTTACTTTTCCTCTTGTATTACTGAGTGTTGCCATTGTCAGACGAGTCAGTTTGTTGTTTATACCGAATAAAGCAAATATTTTGCGGATCTTAGTTCGGTCTAGGCTATCAAACGCCTGCTTGAAGTCAACGAACAGCATATGTACATCGTTATTAAACTCATAACTCTTCTCTAGGTTCTGCTTTAGTACAAATATTTGATCTATTACAGACCTACCAGGCCTGAATCCACACTGGTATTCTCCGAGCAGCCTCTCAGCGATTTTACTCAGCCTTCTCGCAAGTATTCCGGAAAAAATTTTATACCATACATTTAGTAATGTAATCCCTCGATAATTCTCGCAGTTACGCTTGTCTCCTTTTTTGTGAATTGGGACGACGAATCCTGTTGTCCATTCCGTGGGCATTTGTTCCTCCCTCCACACTCTTATTTGCAGATCATAAATTTGCTGCTTCCCTTCCATGTCCAGCCCCTTTAGTAGTTCCGCCGTGATGTTGTCGCCTCCTGGTGCTTTGTCATTTTTCATCGCGTCAAGAACTTCAATCATTTCCTCAAGTGTAGGATCAGGCTCTGCTTCAAACTCGCTGCTCATTTCTATGATACTCTCTTCTCTTCTTTCTTCCTCAGCTATAGGCTCTTTATTATACAATTCTTCAAAGTGTTCTTTCCACCTATTCAGAATCTTCGACTTCTCTGTCATAATTTGACCCGATTTATCTGTACAGGCATCTGTTCGCGGTTGAAACCTGTTAATTTGTCTTTTGAGTCCCTTGTAGAGCTCTTTGCTCTCTTTGTTCATAAAGTTTATATTAATGGCTTCGACCGTCCTTTTCATAGCTTCTTTCTTCTTTTTCTTGCATAGTTTAGTCGCCTCCTTCTAGTCTGTATTGTAAATAACAATACAGACTAGAAATATATAGAAGAAAAAGTCCAATAACTGCCTACGGGTGTTAAATGTCTCACTGACCTCCATTGGTTTTTTGTTTTGAACATTTTCTCAAGACATACTTAATTGTCCATTATCTCCATCCCGTAGAGGACTCCAATACAAAAAAATTACATTTTATATGAAAGCCCCCTTAACGAATGGAGATATTAGTTAGGTATGTTTGAAAAAAATGTTGGGAAAGATAAACTAGTGAGATAAGTCATACATCTGACCCATCTAGGGGCCAGGCCCCCATTAACCATAGGGATAATTGAGCTGCAGCCCAGGGGCGTCAAAAAAAGCAAAATTATAAAATTTTTTTTGCGGAGTCGGTCGCAAACGATTTTTTGTATTTTACAATAGGCTATTGTAAGCATATTGGTTTTATGTATTGTTATTGTATAATAAGAATTTGACCTCGAACAGGAATAAATTAATTTTCATTGCAAAATTAAAGGTCGAACAAAGTTTATTTTTTTTTTAAGTTGTGAATTGAAGAATATTTAAAAAAATAAAATGAAATTTTTATAAAACTATGTATACAAGGGCGAAACATTTTATTTAGCCCAGGCCGCTCACACTTGTTAATGCGGCCCTGCTAGGGGCATCCTAGGCGTTGCAGCAGCCAACTTTAACAATTTCGTTAAACCACCATATTTGTTTGGGAGTTCGCAAGGGTAGGAAATTAATTTTATTGGGTGATCACTAATTACAACATATATACATATGTATGTATGTACTTACGTATATTTAATAAGAACAACAAATCTTATTATTTTGTTATTACGTACACAAATATTTGTATGCAAATACCACTTTTTTAAATGGTTTTATTTAGCTTACCGTGTTTGTGAAGTTTGTGCGTAGGTGGAGTTTGGCTCAAATCTAATAATTGAAAATTTACCACCTTCCTGTAGACCGATTGATCTGAAATTTTGTAAGCGCCTTTAGTTTTGGTGACAATTAAATATTGCGATTAGAAAAGTGGGCTGCGCCACGGCCATAAAAAGTAATATGAAGTTTTACCCCCTTCCTGTAAAATAATTGATTTGAGATTTTGTGGACATCTTTCCCTACGATGACTATACAATTTTATAATTAAAAATGTGGGCGGCGCCACGCTCATAAAAAGTAATAGTTAGTTTTAGCCCCTTCCCGTTAACCGATTCATCTGAGATTTAGTGGACAACTTTACTTACGATGACTATACAATTTGGAATTAGAAAAGTTGGTAATTTCGGTAACGTTATATCTCCGGATCTATATATCCCATCAAAAACTTTAGGCATTTTTGTAAGCGCCAGTACTTTTACAATGGCTTAAAAAGTAATGATTGGTAATTATTTATCATCCTACTATGCTCCAAATCAAAGCTACTACTTGCTAAATAACAAAACAAGTACGTGTTTCTTTCATTAAATGAAAGTAGTTATAATTTGTTGTTATGTATTGATAAAATAAGTTAATAAACAATTTTTAAGTTAACTTGTGTTTGTATATGGAAAAAAACTTTTGGTGCTTAAATTTATAAATCAACAATGGCTGAGTGACTAAAGTACTTGTCTACAAATCTGAAGCACAGGTTCGTATCCCAGCCGGGTAAAAAAACGAGGTGTGAAAAAATATAAATAAATATAGTATCTATAATTTTTTTTGTTTTGTTAATTTCACTACTTATTTTTAGCTTCTATTTCTTAGCTTATTATTTGAACTTCTCAAACAAAAATAAGTATGTTCTTATCCAGTCAAATTATAAGTATTTGCGATTTAAGTCCTCATATACTTTTTTGCCTAGCAATAAGCTGGAAAGGTATACGTAACATTCAAAAAACATAACTATATAAAAAAAATCAGCGTTCATTAGTGGTCAGGTCTTTGATACCTTTTTGAAATTTTTAAATCTAGGAGGCGAAAAAGGCGAAAAATATAATGTAGGTTCTTTTTTGATAACCTTTTTATCTCGTAAAGTAATAAAAATGAAATTTCAATTATATTCTTCTCCCTAAGAAGCACTCAAATATATGTCGGTACTTTTTCCAAGATATAAGGGATAATAAACCTTATTTTGATTCTTTTTATGCATATATTTTTAATGTGTATTGATAAGGTTTATGGATATTTCTTTATGAACTCATATCACTGAACAGAAGCTGATGTTAGAAAAAATTTTGTTGCTGAACAAAATGTGCTTTTTGATACTTTTTTAATTTACTTTTAAGAAATTGTACTTTTTGAAGATGAACTTTAAATTTTCTTTTGGGAAATGTTACCTTTTGAAATGGTAATTCTTGTATAAGATACTTTTAGAAAATTGTACCTTTTGGAGAACGTACTTGTTGAAAAACGGTTCTTATTTGAAGAGGTACTTCTTTTTAAATGTATTTTTGGAAAATGGAATTTTTTTAAAATGAACCTTTTTTTCAATGCACTTTTGAAAAATGAAATTTTTAGAAAAGATACACAGAAAAAAGTTTGAACATAAATAGTATGAAAAAAGTTCATAATCTATTGTTCATATATTTTAGTAATTATAAATAAAATACAGGAATTTTTTCATTCCCAATATGAATTTAGCTTTCAATAAATAAATTTATGAAATCAGAGTTGCTCTGAAAAAAATTTTATATATTTTGTCAACAAATTCTGAAATGTGTTTTTTCTTAATATAGTGTACAAATACAGTTTGTTTCAAATAGTCTGTTTGGCAGAAAACAAAGAGTTGTGTCTGGTACAACAGGCTATACAAGTTCAATACTTGAATTTTTTAAAATATTTTTATTAAGAAATATGAAATAATTAATGTAAAAATTCCTGACGTGAATGAAATAAGTTTGGAAAAAAATGTTCATGTTCGATTCATTTATGAAAAAATTTCTTGGATAAAAGAAATTTTTTTTCCTGTGTACTCTTTTGAAAATATGTATACTTTTAAGAAACGCTACCTTTTTTAAAAGGTACTTTTTCAAAGCAAAAAAGGTTTTGGAAAAGGTACATTTAATAATATGTAGTTTCCTTAGAAAATGCACTTTTTAGTATTTGTTATTCAAAAAGGTACTTTTTGGAAAATTTTAAAAATGCTTTGTTGAGCGTATTAACTAAAAATTTTTAAAACTTCACTTTTTGCAAGTAATCAACTAACAACATCAATATCTATCTACTGTAAACATATCAACGTATTCCGATTACTCTTTCATCTCGAAAACCACATTTGAGACTGTTTTTGTGATAATGTAGTGACTGCCTTTATATAACAAAAAAGGTATTATTTTGAGTTAATACAAAAGCGGAAATAAAAATGTATCGTATAGTTTCATAAAAAAGGTATTAGCCTTTATTCAAGTTAAAAATAATCAAATTGTTTTATTTAAATTTTGTTGTATTTTGAGTTGATGCTGTTTTGTTGATAAAATTTGTTCTACTTTATGATTTTAATTCGAAATGTGACTCTTTTTTTGATAAAATTGCTCGCATTTTTATCGAAAAGATTCAGAAAAAATCGTATTAACTCAAAAAATAGATTTTTCCCCCCATAATTTCAAGCCAATAATTTCAAGCCAAGTTCCGGCCACACAGTGTGCATATTACACGAAACCATTCGAGCTGTTTTGCCTCCTCATAACTTTGCTCCACTTGATCAAAAAATAATGAAACTTTAAACATAAGGTCTACCTACAGAGGTGACCTCATAGATGAAAATTTAAAATTGTACCGTAAAAGTTTACCGAGATATGAGAGTGTAAAAAGTGCTTATTTTAGTACATATTCACACGCAAAGAAGAGATATGATTGTGGCACGGTTGCGTCAACAATGTCATGTTTCACGATGTAGCTTATGATTGTAGTCAATAAGGAAGGCAATATTGTTGTAACCAATTGTAAACCTTAATTAGATTACGACAAAAAAAAATCATGCTTACATTATTAGCTCTCATGTGAAAAGCAACATGGTTGAACTTAAAAATATTATTATTAAAAAAATTCGAGCTACAGTCATGGTATATTTAAAAATTCAACAACAGTATGGTTCTATAACAATAAAATATGGTTTTTGTCCATACTATTTTAAAACAACTTATATCATATTTACACTACGCAACTTTGTTGCATGCAACTCTCTTTTTTCATTGAGAAAGACAGAGAAGAAATACAAAATGTATACATATCTATTTCAACACTCCCACTTAAAATGAAAATTGCATGCAACAATGTTGCATGGTTTAAATGTGGTATTACTGGCAATCAAGCTTTGGTTACAAAAAAGACATGGCTCTCTGCTCTAAAAAAAGTTTTGGTTCTATCCCTCGGTTGAATGCTTTTTTGTCAGTTTTTAGTTTTACTTGAGAGCTGTTGCATTGTTTTGTGTTTCGCTTGGTTTAAAAAAAACAAAAAAAATTAATTACAAATATCAAAAACTGATAAATGCTTGCAGTTAATATTCGGGCATGTTGTGAAAACCATTTGAAAACGAAAAACATTGTTCTTTTAATCGGACAATTTAGTGCATTCGTAGCTTAGTTCGGATAAACTATCTCAAATATCTGAAACATAAAAATTAACTGAAAAGCTGTAATATTTCAAAACGAAATGGTTTTCAGAACGTGGCCGATTATAAATAAAACATGTGTCAGCAAATATGTATGTATATATCTATGTAATAATAGATAATACTTTTTTGAAATTCCACACACTGAACAGTTAAAAAATGTAACCATATATACGGTTGTTTTGAACTATATATATGGTTATTTCAACCCATATATTGTAATTTGAACCATATATATGGTTGTCTTGAACCATATATATGGTTATTTCAAACCATATATTGTAATTTTTAATCATAAAGTATATGGTTGTCTTGAACCATACATATTGTTATTTCAAACCATATATTGTAATTTTGAACTATATATATGGTTGTTTTGAACCATGTATATATGATTGTTTTAACCATATTATATGTAAAACAGATTTTTTAAAGCTCTTCGATTATGGTTGCCTCAACCATGTTTTTTCTTTGTGTGCACTGACTGACTCATCAATATTATTGGGCAGTTCCACTATAGCTAAATAGCTGCAGTTTGGTATACAGCTAGTTCCCGATTAGCGATTAACCAGAAAAATTTTAAGCGATGCACTTTTCATCCGGGGGAACTAGGGTTGCCCCTTCTTTGCATGAGGCTCTTAGAGTACAGTTAGAAAACTGAAAGTTTGTATATAGGTAGGTCCTGATGAGCTAATAACTAGAAAATCTGAAAACGGGCACTTTCTTTGTGGGGACTAGGATGCCCCTTCCTTGTATGGAGCACTTCCAGTATAGCTAGAAAGCTGAGATTTGGTACACAGGTAATTCCCGATGAGTAAATAGTCAGACAAATGTGAAAACGGGAACTTTTCATCTGGGGGCGACTATGGTGCCCCTTCTTTGTATCTGGCACTTCCAGTATAGGTGGAAAGCTGAAATTTGTTACACAGGTAGATCCTGATGAGAAAATAGTCTGACAAGTAGGAAAATGACTTTTTTTCTGGGGGACTAAGGTGCCTCATCTTTTATATGGGAGCGACTAGGGCTTGGTGAGAAAGTACTAAGAAATATATGAAAATCGAAATTTTTATCTAGGAGGACTAGGGTGCCCCTTGTTTCTATGAGGCACTTATTGTACCAAATAAAAATTTGGAGAAAAAGGAGTGAGATGCGCCCAAAAACATAATGTGAAAAGACGACCAAATTCGTATCCAAAAATTTCGGCCGTAAAAAGTAGGGAAGTAACGATACGCCGTTTTGCCGATCCGATACCGATATTTAAAAATAAATATCGCCGATACCGATTACCGATACGAATATTGAAATTGAGTTCAAGTTTAGATTAACAAAACTCAAGAAGGGCAATTTTCTTATTATACAAAATTACTGTGTAAGAGATTATTAATATTTAAAATTAATATTAACCCAGTATAAAAAATTAGAAGTAATTTTTGAGGAACTATGTTTTCATTGCTTCCAAAGACGCCATGCTTTTTAAAAAATAGATTTTTTACGTACATATATAAAATAATATTCTTCTAAATAACTTAATAGTTTAATTACACGCTATTACAAAATGGCATGTTTTTTTACTCGTGAAAAACGACTTAGTGAGGCTTGTAGGTCTAGTTGAGTAGATCTTTTTGACATTTTAAAAAATTGCAATACACCCTCAAAATCGGAAGTTATCGGGACCAGTGATGCCAAAAGTAGGGAATTTTCCCTTTTTGTAGGGAGTTTTTAGATATTTTCAGGCGTAGGGAAAAAAGGACAGACTTTTAATTTTGAGGAAAATGTAGGGAATTTTTAAAGTACCTATATTATTTCCTACCAATAATAAATTTGTATATTTAGTAAAACAATAAGCAACATAAATAATGCGATTAAAACACTACTACTACATTACCAAAACTCCTAACGTTTTTACTGGGAAGCTAAGTCACGGTTACAGCATTTATTTTAATCGACCTCTGTTAATTGGAATTGAGAGTAATAAATTATTTGGCAAATCGAGTAAAGCTTTTATTTCATTTGAATTATTAGAATAATTTTCACATTTAAGCATTACTCGAACTAAGGGGAAACTTTTAAAATTTATTCGGGTTTCCAGTAAATTTTGTATGAAAAATATGGAATAAAACAATAAAACGGATTTTTATTTGATCGAACATTATTTAATAATACAACTTTTCGATTAAGGAAACAAATATTATTTGGTTTTCGCTATTTTTGTTTTTATTGCTTTTTTAAAATAATTTTTTTATTGCTTTTTTAAAATAATTTTCCCGAATTGTGTGTGTTGGGGCTGGGTTTGCGGCTATGGTGGGATGTCCCAGAAGGGGGAAAACTATATGTTTTCCTTCTTCTGTGACGGTCTGTTGTGGCAGCGGGTTCGACTTCGACATACACAAGGAGTTGGTAGTCTCCCATCGGGCGCGTCCCCAGGTGGCGGATAGGGGGAGGCATGTCAACGGCCCACTTAATGCGCTGCACAAGCGGTTACCTGTGCCGCTGGCATGGCTCGGGTCAGTCCTAGGGCTGAGTGGTCTCAATAAACCAGGGGAACACGCAGAGCTAAGCCTGGCCAAGGCCCTATACTCATGAATCAATCTCACACATGGTATCTCCCCGGAAAGGCGCGCAACTCTACTAGGTTGCCGTCTGGTCCGGATGAAACCATACGAGAGGGGGCATTCCTAAAGCGACTCCCGACCGCGATCGACATTCCACCATGAATGAGCTCTCGGAAGCGAATCGCCCTTTGGCGTCAAGGGAGCCATATGATACACCTTTAGGTGGTCATAGGGCTCACCTGACGCCAAGGGAATGTACCCACACTGCACTCGGGAGTGCTCCAAACAGGTACTCTCGTTCGAGACCGACATTCCGCCATAAATGAGCTCTCGATGGGGAGTCTGCCTGTTGGTACCCTGCGAGTCGTGTGATACACCTATAGGTGATCACAGGGCCCACTGGGAGCCAATGGAATGACGCGCTTCCCTGTGTAGTGTTGTTTCTGTATAGGACCCGCGGACCAAAACTACCCCACTTGTAAGGCAAGGTGGTAGGCAGCTGTGCCGAGGTCCTGGATGGCTGGTCAGTGGTTAAAGAAGACTCAGTCGCTAACAGCTCCCCTCCGACGCCAGGGCACGGGTCGGTTGTAATAGTCAGTCGCCCAATCCATGTACGCCGTCCATGCATGGATGGTCCAACCCCTTACGCGCTTACTCGTGGGAATTTTATGAACAACACAAAAATAAAAACAAAAACAAAACAAACAAAAACATCTGGGGCAAGCAGCCGAGCGGACAAAACCGTACCGGCTGGCTGTCCCAAACCCCTTGCGATTCCACTCGGAAAAGCAAGGTTACTGCGCAGCGTGTTCTTGGACGTAAGCCCAGGTACATCAGCTGCACACAAAAACCGCGCTGACGACAAATCAGTGGCCTTGAAACCGGGTGCGCCGGCTGGGAAAATCTCAGCTGTGCCACATGCACCCTCCTTAAAATCTACCGCGGGTGCGCCTGCTGAACCAAGTTCAGTTGTGCCACATGCACCTGCCAACAAACAACAACCCGGTGCGCCGGCTGGACCAATTCCAGCTGTGCCACATGCACCCACACAAAATATGACAGCGGATGCGCCGGTTGTATCAACTGTGCCAAGTTCATCTGCCACAACAACAACAGAGACTCAACCACGTGATCGGAGTTTCCTGTCACGTAAGGCCTTCTCCGTATTACGGGCTGCTCGACGCTACATCGAGCAGTTAGGCAACAAACCGGCCGAGACCATGACTGGTGAAGAAAAATCTTCGCTAGCCTGGGCTAAGGCCCACTTAGCTGCGCTGGAAGGTTCCTCCCACGGTGGTGCCGCAACATCGGTGCCGAAGCGGCAAAGATCGGGGGATGAATCGCTCCAGCAACGCACGCAGCCCACTAGCAAGCGTCCCAGACAGGGGGCAAATAGGGTCATAAACAGACCTTACAGCGAGGTTGCTAGAAACCCGCTGATAAGGGCTGTTCTTGACCGCAGCAACGCTGACGGATCAATCAACCACGAAAAGTGGGGATTGAACTGTCAGAAATTGCTAGATGCCTACCTGCAGGATCTCAGCGAGAGCCAGGGACCCTCGCCACAATTTAATGACGCCGGCTGGTTTCAAGGGCACGTGAAACTAGTTTCGTGCATGGATGAACGGTCAGCATCCAAGCTTCAGCTCGTAACAGAAGCATTAGGGGAAGTGTGGCCCGGCGCGAGACTGGAATTGGTCTCGGTCAGCGAAATACCTCGCAGGCCGAGAGCAATTGCAATTATTCCGGCGGAACCACACGACCCAGCGGCGATCCTGGACATCTTCCGGAGAGCTAACCCTGATCTGCCAACCAGTGACTGGAGGGTAATCAGGGTTTTCGATTCGGTAGGTGCCCGCAGGAAGGTGATCGTGATCCTTAATAAGGAGACGTTGGCGTTGCTCCGGGAGAGGCAGGGCCTGATATACTATGGGTTCATGGGTATCAGGCTTCGCTTATACCGAGGCGATGACAAACGCGATCCCGAAGCCACCAGCGGCCAACTGGTAGGGCCGCAAATTGAAGGCTCTGAGGGCACAGTTAACTCGGAGGCCATGGTTGAACCCGCGGAGTCGGTCACTTCGGGGTGCTCGCAATCAGACTCATGTCTGGTTGGAGAGCTCCTCGAGGGACTAGTGTTCGCGGACGACGAAGACGCTCTCCTGAATCCAGGAGATGACGAAGTCGATGTCAACTATGACCCCGATGTTGACAATGGCGAAGATAGTGCAAATTAATCTGCACCACTCCAAGGCAGCCTCAGCTGCCCTAACCCTCCGCTTAGCAGAGAAAGGGGAGGATATTGCGCTAGTCCAGGAGCCGTGGACCAATAACGGCAAGATTCTTGGACTCAGCGCCAGTGGCTACAAACTACTGTACGCAGCAAACTCAGGTAACAATGACAAAACCATTAGATCCTGTATTTTAGCGAAAGCCAACCTTAACATCTTCATTCTCTCTAATTACAGTGATGAAGATACGGTTACTGCAGCATGGGAGACAGGGGAATCCACCATATGGATTCTGTCCTGCTATATGGCTCACGACCACAACCACACACCTTGGTCCATAGGATGGCGCGAGCAGCTAAAGAGAGGGGCATACCCATTCTAATGGGCGCCGACGCTAACGCGCACCACTATATCTGGGGCAGCTCAGATACCAACGCAAGAGGTGACTGCATTTTTGACTTCATTCTAGATAACAATCTAGTAGTTCTAAATCGGGGTTCAGAACCCACCTTTGCGGTCTCTAACAGGCAGGAGGTCTTAGACATAACACTTGCCAGCATGAGACACGCACATCTGATTCAGGGTTGGAGAGTCTCAACAGACTGCTCCTTTTCTGATCACCGCTATGTGGTATTTTCCATCAGCATAACCAACAGAGTTACAAGATGTTATTTAAACAGACGTAGAACGAACTGGGAGGAACACAACAACATTCTTACCAGTATAATTGCGCGCTCTCCAACCATAGAGGTAGTAGCAGACATTGATAAAGTAGTACACAAATTAACCAATGCGGTTAAGGAGGCCACAAGCCTATCATGTAGACCATGCATTCAACGCCCTAACCGCAGACCACCATGGTGGTCTGATAATATTGCAGAATCTCGTAAGAACTGCCGAAGGCTGTTCAATGAGGCTAAGAGAACAGGTAACTGGACACTCTATAAGTCCTCCGTGAACGAATTTAAGAACCTTGTCAGGAACGCTAAACGCAAGTCTTGGAGGGAATTCTGCAGCAATGTAGAATCATTCTCCGAGACTAGCAGACTGCGTAAAATCCTAGCTAAACAGCCATCCATACCTGGATTTATCCAGAAATCGGACGGCAACTGGACCAACAGCTCCTTGGAGACTCGAGAGGTCCTGGTTGACACCCACTTTCCAGGTTTTCAACACTACACAGAAACGCGAAACGCGGCTTTTCCTACTAGCCAGTCCCCTGTATCCATAGAAATCACTGTGGACAAGTTACACTGGGCTATTAAAAGTTTCCATCCGTACAAATCACCTGGTCCGGATGGCATAATCCCTGCAGATCTGCAACACAACTTAGATCTTGCTACCCCCAGGCTAATTAGCATATACAGGGCCTGCCTTTCATGGTCATATATTCCAAACCAATGGACAAACTGCGATGTTATCTTCATCCCGAAAGGGGGAAAAGCATCGCACTCCAAGGCGAAGGACTTTAGACCCATCAGCCTTACCTTCTTCCTTCTAATGACACTGGAGCGGCTGATCGACGTTCATATCAGAACAACTGTCGACAGTACTCTCCTCTCAGCCTCTCAGCACGCCTATACCAAGGGGAAATCAGTTGAGACGGCCTTGCACTCGCTCGTAGGATACATAGAAAAATCACTCGAGCATAAAAACTTCACACTGGTAGCCGTCATGGATATTGAAGGCGCCTTCAACAATATTAACTCGGCGGCAATCATCCAGGCTCTCATGGAGCTAGGGATTGACCGATCCATATATCAGCTTATAAAGAATATGCTTCAAAGTAGAACGATCGCATCCACTTTGGGTGTAGCACGCATCACCAGGCACGCACGTAAAGGTACGCCGCAAGGTGGAGTACTATCACCCCTCCTGTGGAATGTGACGGTAAACGCTTTGCTTAAGAAATTGGAATCCATGTATATCAAAACCGTTGCATACGCAGACGATGTTGCGGTGGCGATATCTGGCTTCCATCTAGACACGTTAACACAAAGGCTGGAGACGGCACTTAACGAGGTCAGTGACTGGTATTCACAGAATGGCCTAAGTGTCAATCCTACCAAAACGGAGTTAGTACTCTTCTCAAGAAGGTACAAAATTCCAGCTTTCACGCTACCAAAATTAAATGGCATCACACTAGCCCTTTCGGACAACGCCAAATATCTCGGTGTAGTCCTTGACAGCAAGTTAACATGGAGAGACAATCTTCATGCAAGAGCAGCTAAAGCCTTAACGGCAATTTATGTTTGCAGAAACGCCATTGGCCCCTCCTGGGGTATATATCCCAAAGGGGTCAATTGGATATTAGAGACAGTGATCAAGCCTATACTTTTTTACGGCATATCCGTCTGGTGGAAAGCACTGGACTTGGCGAGCAATCGATCTCGTATAGAGAGGGTTCTTCGCATAATGGCAATCATGATAACTGGTGCCCTAAGATCCACACCAACAAAGGCTCTTTTCGCTGCGTTGTGCTGGCTACCAGTGGATCTGCTGGCCAGAAAGCAAGCACTACGTACAGCAATTAGGCTTAACGCAATCGGCGCATGGAACCATCTACCGTGGGGTCATGCTAGCGTTCTAGAGACTACCGATACCATTCCGGATCTCATTGACTTCTCCCCAACACCACACGGGGCCATACACATTTATACCGATGGCTCCAAATGGGGAACGAGAGTTGGCGGGGGTGTCTATATCGCTGAGTTCGGGATCAAAATGTCTTTCAGACTCCCGGACGAATGTAGCATCCTACAAGCAGAAATATCTGCCATCAAACGAGCAATATACTGGCTAAGCTTTTACCGGATATCAAATGCCGACGTTCAGATCATAACTGACAGTCAACCGGCAATTAAAGCACTCACTGGTGTGTACACCACATCCAGCCTAGTCCTGGAATGCCGCACAGCACTTAACACGATGGCGAGCAATCTAGGTATCACCCTCAGATGGGTAAGGGGACACGAGTCCGTTTCAGGCAACATCATTGCGGATGATCTGGCTAAGAGGGGAACCTTGCTTCGGGATGTCGATATTGACGATCTCTGCGGGCTCCCACTCTCATCTTGCTGGAGACGAATTGACGCTGCCTTCTTGCAGTTGGCTCAAACCAGATGGTACAATGAACCAACTTGCTCTACTGCGAGAACAATATGGCCTCGCCTTGACACAAACAGAACTAAACAACTTCTAGATTTCACGAAACCATACCTACGCAACCTCATGGCCGCGGTCACGGGGCACTGCACCTTTGGAACCCACGCTAGCCGTATGGGTCTCCCATACAATGACTACTGCACAAGCTGTAATGACGTAGAAGAAGAAGAGAATGTAATGCACCTTTTATGCCTTTGTCCAGCTCTGGAGGACCACCGCCTTCGCCTACTGGGCAAAAGATTCTTCGGTAGCCTCTCCGAGTTCTCAGAAATAGAACTCAAGAACATAAGTTCCTTCATTAGGAGCAGCGGGTGGTTCACTCGCTGACTACCCAAATGGCGTTTCTAAAACACGAACGACCCTTCCTGCACGGAACTCCGTACGCCTTACCTCTTTCTCTCTTCTCTTTGAACTAATTTCTAATACCTCTATTAACTCCTCTCATTTCACTCTATTTGATACACTGTCCTGTTCTCTCTTTCCTTTCCTTTCCTTTACAGGTATCACAAAGGGACCATTATTATTGGACCCAAGTGGGCTGGAACCCTTTCTTTATAATTTTTCACCAGCGACCTGATAACCTAACCTAACCTAACCTAAAATAATTTTTGTACCTGATGAAATAAATCTATAATATTTACAAAATATAAAGGACATTTTGGTAGTTTTTCTCTAAATGCAATAAATTTTTAGCGTAGGGAAAATAGTAGGGAAACATTTTTTGGTTGTAGGGAAAAAAGGGGATTTTTTTGAGACATGTAGGGATTTTTCAAAATTTCCACTGGCATCACTGATCGGGACTTCAGGGATAAACACAATTTTCACTGCGTTGTTTCTGCACCGAATTTCAATTTTTAAATAGTGTCGAATAGAGAAGCACTTAAGCTTTCCGTGCATAATTAAAAGATTTTGTTTTGACTTATATTTCATATCCATGAAAAAAAATTTTATTTTATTCCGATTTTTTTAAATTTTGCAAATTTCTTGCAACAATTTGCTTGAAAAACTATCCATTTTTATATCTTCATATAAAGCGTATTTTATAGCGAGTGAAAAAAGTCTTGTGTTTTTTTGCAGGGAATAAGATTTAAAAAACAATGAATTGAATTTGAATTCATGGTAAAACTAACAAAAAATATATTATTTTTTTACAAAATAACAGCGCAAAATATTATTAATTTTTAAAATTGATATTAATGATTTAAAAAATAACGAAATGAATTTAGTTCATGGCAAAATTAACAAAAAATAAATAATTTGTTAAAAAAAAACTCAGAAAAAAAGTTTAAAAGTATCGTCGTATCGACGGTAAAATATCGCCGATACCGATGTATCGGAAAATCTCAAGTATCGCCGATATATCGGTATCGGTATCGCTCACATTCCTAGTAAAAAGTACTAAAATCATAGCTGCCAGAAATGCCGATTTTTTGCGATATGACATACTGTCTTGTGATGTCGTAAGTTGTTTACCATATGACAACACTAAGAAAGCCATACACCGTCTATCTTTCTAATATAGGAAAGAACTATGGAGAAAATGTTGCCAAGTTAGCTGGTTCCCTAGAAATAAGATGATATGGTACATATCAAGAACTTTGTCCTTATTTTGATCTCAGTACTCTGCTAATGTGTTTCCTTCAGAAAGCATTAATGCTTTAACCGAAACTGATGTTAGCAATCCTGCTGTAAATAATGATTGTGAAATTTTATTTGATGATGAAAATGTACTTGGAGTTTCCAGTGGTATAATACCTGATGCTAGTCATGCGGCCTCAAAAATAAACAATGATCGAAATGAAGAGCAGCGATTAGAAAAATAATTAAAAATTCTTAGAATGCGCTGTGAAATAAGAAATTTACAAGCTCAGCTACAGCCTCTAGGAGATATAACAGCACAGCCCTCATCCAGTCGTCGAATTAACTATGAGGAACTTGATGCGGTAGTTCAAAAATTTAGTGATGATCATCAAGATGTTACAAAATGGGTTAGTCTTTATGACGATTATACAAGGATGGCTGGTTTTAATAATTATGAATTGTTATTGGGTATGAAGCGCTTATTATCTGGAAGCGCTCGGCAGCTTATACAAAATCTTGACTTCACTAATTTTAGCGAAGCGAAGCAGTCATTAATTAAAAGTTTTAAGAGAACTTTAACGTGTGAGGAAGTATATCGCAAATTACGTTTGCGGACCGTAAATAAATTTTTGTGTTTTACATATTATAATTAAGAAATTTAAATGAATTTGGATAGAAGTAACTGCAAAATTTCGAACCTTAAATTTAGGCCGGACTGCGTACTAGGCTTTGAAAACTAAATTTGGGATTTTGTTTACTATTTGTAGTTTTTTATACAAGCACTGCCGATGCATATAAGCGAGTTTTTATATGTGCATTTCTCGCTTATAAGCACAAAAAGTCGTGCATATAACCGATAAATACTATATTCAAAAAACTATTATAAAAAACAAATTTACTACAAAATTTATATTAAGAAAAAACCGCTTAAAACATATTTTGGCGACTTTTGATTGATTTTTTGAAAAATATGTACAAGTAGTACAAGATCCAAGTTCTTACCAAAACAGAATCGAAAAGGAGATAACTCAATATAAAAATACTTCAGTTATTTTACAAAATAATTTTAATGTTTTAAAATGGTGGGATGACCGGAAAGTAGAATTTCTATTATTACACAAACTAAGCTGCAAAATTGTCGCTATACAAGCATCTAGCGCGCCTTCAGAAAAGGTGTTTTCTATTGCACGTGCTTTAATCACCGACAAGCGATCAAAACTTGGTTCAAATGGAAAATCGTTTAATGAAATCCTATTTGTTAACATAAATTCCAAAGACTAAGGCCCTAATTGTGTAAATCACATCACCGAAGTGAAGTTTATGTTAAAGCAACAATAAAATTGAAAAAATTTCAAATATTTGTTTTTGTTTTTCATACAAATTCTTCACCAAACAAACGTATAGAAATTAAAGCGTTGCTTTACTTATCAAATATTTTAAAATTTTTATGGAAAATAAAATAAATTGATAAAATATTTGAAATTTTGTTTTTGTTCAGGATACAAATTTCACTTTGGTGACGTGATTTACACAATTAGGGCCTAATTTTTATTCAAAAGTATTTACATATATACACTACGATTCATCAGAATAGAACCAGAAAATTTTTCGAAATTAAAAAGCTACAACATGAAAGGAAATTGGTTAAAATTTTGAAAATTGTTAGTAAAAATCTAAATAACCATACATGTAAATATCCATACATGTACCTATTTTATTGTCCTGCAATGTATTTTTAGTTTTATTTTTAAAATATATTTCAAAGAACTGAATTATATTAATTTTTTGTATTTTATTTATTTTTTACATAAGCCAATAAAACGTATCGCTTTAGTTACTAAAACGTTACTATAAGTTTTATACCTACATAAAGTTTTTTTTAAGTTTTCATTTTTTATTAGTAATTGCATGCCAACTAAGGCATCAGAATACATTAGAGTGTTTTTTTTACTTTTTTCGAATTTCAAGGAGTGCGGGTCGGATTATTATGACATTTAGCGAGAAACTTTCATCCACAAAATTTAGGCCGAATCGGACAACGTTGACACGTTGCGCTCAGGCCTTAAAGTTACATAAATTTCCTGTTTAATAATATAAACTATTACAAATATTTCCTATTTTTTGTTAAAAAATTTTTCGAAACTTTCATATTTTAATGAAAAAATAAGCAAAAAATTTCATATTACAAAAGTTTAATAGAAAATATTGCAAAATTCACTATTTTTTCAGAGGCCTGAAAAATTTCCTAAGGTTTCTTGTAGCATAAAAATTACATATTTTTTAATAAAAAATCTGAAAAACTTTATATATTTAATAGAAATTATATTAAAAAATCCTAAATTTTTATTAGCAAATATTAAAACATTTTTTTAATGGGTAATTTTTCAAAAATTTTCTATTTGAAATTTTTTAAAAATTCTAATGTTTAAAAAAAATTTTTCAAAAATAGAAAATTTAAAAAAAGTTTCTGTTTTTTAAGTACAAAATTTTTTTAAAGCTTCCCTTTTCTTAATACGTATGTATGTATGTATGTATGTATGTATGTATGTATGTATGTATGTATGTATGTATGTATGTATGTATGTATGTATGTATGTATGTATGTATGTATGTATGTATGTATGTATGTATGTATGTATGTATGTATGTATGTATGTATGTATGTATGTATGTATGTATGTATGTATGTATGTATGTATGTATGTATGTATGTATGTATGTATGTATGTATGTATGTATGTATGTATGTATGTATGTATGTATGTATGTATGTATGTATGTATGTATGTATGTATGTATGTATGTATGTATGTATGTATGTATGTATGTATGTATGTATGTATGTATGTATGTATGTATGTATGTATGTATGTATGTATGTATGTATGTATGTATGTATGTATGTATGTATGAATGTATGTATGTATGTATGTATGTATGTATGTATGTATGTATGTATGTATGTATGTATGTATGTATGTATGTATGTATGTATGTATGTATGTATGTATGTATGTATGTATGTATGTATGTATGTATGTATGTATGTATGTATGTATGTATGTATGTATGTATGTATGTATGTATGTATGTATGTATGTATGTATGTATGTATGTATGTATGTATGTATGTATGTATGTATGTATGTATGTATGTATGTATGTATGTATGTATGTATGTATGTATGTATGTATGTATGTATGTATGTATGTATGTATGTATGTATGTATGTATGTATGTATGTATGTATGTATGTATGTATGTATGTATGTATGTATGTATGTATGTATGTATGTATGTATGTATGTATGTATGTATGTATGTATGTATGTATGTATGTATGTATGTATGTATGTATGTATGTATGTATGTATGTATGTATGTATGTATGTATGTATGTATGTATGTATGTATGTATGTATGTATGTATGTATGTATGTATGTATGTATGTATGTATGTATGTATGTATGTATGTATGTATGTATGTATGTATGTATGTATGTATGTATGTATGTATGTATGTATGTATGTATGTATGTATGTATGTATGTATGTATGTATGTATGTATGTATGTATGTATGTATGTATGTATGTATGTATGTATGTATGTATGTATGTATGTATGTATGTATGTATGTATGTATGTATGTATGTATGTATGTATGTATGTATGTATGTATGTATGTATGTATGTATGTATGTATGTATGTATGTATGTATGTATGTATGTATGTATGTATGTATGTATGTATGTATGTATGTTTTTTTTTTTTTTTTTTTTTTTTTTTTTTTTTTTTTATTTGTGGGATGAAAATCATCGAAAGACTCTGGCAGTGGTGGTGTTTGCCAGAAGTGCGAGACTTTAACACGCTAAAAAACACCCCTTCACACTGACCCAAATGCTCCCCGTGGTACTACCGCAAGGCTATACGTCT